>JAGYYJ010000790.1:0-27722 GCA_019671005.1 Hibiscus mutabilis | reverse complement strand
AATATGTTGAAGAAAACGTGTTTGGTTATAAAATTTAAAAATAATTTTAAGAAAATGAAACAAAAATGAGTAGAATTTTGAAAACATAAAAAATATTTTCACTATTTTTCATTGAAAATGTTTTAGAAATGTGGAAAAGATAAAAATAAATATTTTTAATTTTTAACTATATTTAATATTTAATCCAAATTCGAATCTTTCTAATGATAATTTAGAACTTTAATTTATTTAATCATGTTTTATTATTATAATAATAATACTTTTCTAATAATTATATGTTAATTTAATTATTTTTTTATTTTTATTTTGAAAAAATAAAAACCAAACACATATTTACTATTTTTATTTTTGAAAATAATTTTTTATTAGCCAAATGTGTCTTCTAATTTTTTTAAAATTAAAAATAAAAATTATTTCCTAAAAATAAAAATGAAAAACAAAATTATTTTCTAGAAACAAATTGACCTTATTAACTATTTTTTTTAGAAATCTATTGACTAGTTAATATTCATGTTATTGTGAACTCAAAATTTGCAAAATATTACGAACATACATACAATTTATAATTTGTGATGTGACTAAGGCTAGGAACCATGAGATAGACGGGTACTAGGGAGAGTTGTTTATAGTCCACGAAAAAAGAAGAGTTGGGTCCCCCACGAGGGCTGCTTGGCCCGCTGTTAAAACTCTCTCCAGTACAAAGACAACAGTGTGGGCCTTAAAGATAAGGTTATATACTGTTTGAGTCTTCCTTCCTTAGCTTAATCGACACCCCCATTAAGGGGCGAGCATAACTCGATTTAACTCGAAAAAATTAATTTTTTTTAATTTTAAATTATTTGAGTTATTCGAGTCAATTCGAAATTTTATTTCGGATTTCGAGTCGGTTTAGAAATTTGAAAAATTGAATATCCGAAAAACCGGATTTTTGAGGTAAAATATATACATGATTTTTTTAATAAAATTTATCGATTGAGCTAAAATATATATTATATAATTTTAGATGATATTTGATTTATTAAATAACATTATAATTCTTATTTATACATGTGAAAAATAATATGAATATATATATATATATATGCATTAGATAAAGTCGTTTAAAGTAAGAATTAATTCGTACTATAACATTATAAATAATTACAACTAAGTTCGAATAGAAACTCGAATAACTCGACTCAACTCAAAAAATTTTGAATGAAAGTTCAAATGATAAAATTAAACTCGTCAACTCGAATTTTTTTGACTCGACTCAATTCGATTCGATCGAACGCTCACCCCTACCCATTAATCCAGACAAGTGAGAACGATATCTTATGAATCAACTACCTCAATTGTCATACACAATTCAATCTCATTTTCATTTAATTATGAATTTCTAGTTTAAAAAAGCTGAATTTAATATAAATTTTACTATTGATGAGTTGTTTCTAGATTTATTATGGTCTAAATCTTGATATAATTCGACTATAAATCCTTTTGTAACTTCTTTTTTGTTGAAAGAATTTGTAACTTCAATCGTGGGAATTGTTTATAATTTATATTTAAGTCTAAGTACATTGTCTATTTTTTTTTATATTTTTTCCGATTATATTCATCTATTTATATATTTTAGTACCTTTCCAATAATAGGAACTCGAGCTTTTATATAAAGGTTTTGGGGAAATTATGGGATATTATTAGTGAAGGGGTCACGATATAAAATATGGTGTCAATTGACACTCAAAAAATTATGGATTTTTTTTTTGTAAAATTTATATAAAAAATATTAAAAATGAAAATTGGTCTATAAAATTTACACATTTTTTTTTAAAATTATCTCCACCACTAGACACTAGGAATGCTTAAAAATCAACAATAATGATGGACATTTAAAAAAAAGTTATTAAAAAGTTGATCGAATTTTAATTTGATTAACATCTCTTAAAAGTTTAAAGTTCTCATATATATATATATATATATTACGATAGAAAGATATAAAAACAATTACGGGGTAATTTAAATATCTGCATAAACAAACTAAAACTGAGTATAACTTCCATCCCAATGATCGTGAAGTTATATATTTTTACGGATGTGCTAATTGTTTTTACATTGTTACTAAATACTAATGATGTATACATCTTGACATATTTTATATGGTTAAATATATTATATTTTTTATAAACATATATTACCATATAAATAAACTGATATATTCAGAAAAAATAATGTTTTTTAATCTTTCGTAAGTATAAGAAAGTGTATAACTATATACTATATTAAGGAGTACATGCCATGTTTACTTGGAAAAATTAATTTTTACAAAAAATTACTTCAAATTAAAAATACACGAAGTCTATATACATATAGACAAACGCAAGATTTTACATTAGAAGACCAAATTTATAAAATTTTACGAGATAAACATATAAAATTTTAAAAAAAATAAATTTTCAATAAAAATTATGTATAAAATTCTTACAAGTTTTAAATTATATAAAATTTTAAAACGATAACTGCTACCAACCCTTCGGTCCATCCATAATATACTTAATATATAGTACAATTACAAAGACATTCCATATAATTTCAAATTCAATTTCTAGTCGCACCGAGGAGATTTGGCTGGCTACGAACGCCATGTGTTTGATTATCATACGGGCATAGAAGTATAGAACACTAACACAATAATTTCGGAGAACACGCCAGCACAGAATCTACTCCCGCACATGCCCCACTAGCACTTTAAAGCCTCGTTTCCTCCTACGTTAAAATAATCTTATTTTATTTTAAAAACGAACCAAATCTAGGAACTATCGTCCACTTTGTCGGCCTCTTTGATCAATGTTAATATTTAATATCCAAATTGTCCACTAATTCAGATGAGACAATTTTAGGTTTACGAGATATAAAAGAAATTAGTTATATTTAAAAATTAAACATAACATTGATCCATGATAGTACTACAAATTCATTTGTGATTTTTTATTTTATTATTATATATGAGATAAACATTATAAATATAATATATTCTAATTTATCTAAATATTTAATAAATTAAATACAATAATAATATATAAAAATATGCTAACAATACAATATAATACAATACAATAAGTTACTACGAACTCCGGAGAAGGAAACCAGAAAGCTGAAATTAAAAACAGTCGGGGTATTAAAAATGGGACCCTACCAAGACCGATAGTGCTTGCTGTCTCTTCGACTGAAGAACTTTCATATCACATCATCATAATAAATAAATTTAATTAATCACTACTAATAAAAGTGGCTCTTAACTTAAGGAGATAAATTAGAATAATATGAGCAGATAAAGACTTGTTTTATTTATCAGTTCAAAACAGTACACGTCGCAATCTATTTACTAGGTTATATAATAACATTTTTTTCATCTTTCTTGATCCTTATTTTTTAAATATTTGTTGAATTGAGTTTAATAAGTGAAAAATAATAAATAGATTAAACTGATGATAGCTATTCCCCTAATTATTGGTGTATGATCTATTAATTAATTAATTAGAATTAAATATTGTAGAAATTTAATACGAGAAGAACGATCTTCTTAATCTAATTTTTTTAATGTGATTCTTAGATAAACAAGTATCCAATTTAGTATTTATTATATTAAAATCCGTAATTATGGGTACATGTGTAAAATGTATGTTGCTATTATAAAATATGACACAAAATTAAGTGGCTAATTATGTTAGGCGTATCATAGGTATTAAAGTGTCGTGAAAATAAAAGTGCAGGTACTGTAAGATATATTTATAATTCAACGAGGGGCGAAGTTATAAATATTTAATAGTTGATTTAATAATTAACTATATAAAGAGGTAGTGGTCTCCAATAAATAGGTTCACTTGTATTACTCTTGTTCCGTCAGAGAGTTTTTATGGCAAGGGCTAACCTATCTTTTTGGAAGGTCGCAACCACCTTTTAAACAATCTCCACCAAAGGATTCAAGGTTTTCAGTCCATCAATGAATTCATGTACGCTTCTGCATTCAGTTTAATCGATTTTATTGTTTTTGATGATTTGACATGATAAATCTTGAATATTAAATTTTATATTTAATTATAATTTAGTTCTAACAATATTAATTCTATCTTTTTATATTAATTATATTTAATTAATTAATTAATTCATATCAAATATTACGTAAACTTATTATTTGAACGATTACTCTTTAACCATATGTACATACAAGTAATTGAATGAATCATTTCTTAATCAAGATAATGCCAAAGAAGAAAATTATGCATAATTCAGATTTCCTAAATAGCTCACAAACTCTCAAGAATATCGACAAATCGATAGCTTTCGACTTGCTCGTGATGGAAAAGACGTATGATGAACTTATACTCAAAGATCTTCAGCATCCAACGACTCCAAGATAAGTTTGACCCGAATGCCCCACTTTGAAATGAAAGTGAAAAGAAATATATCTTCTTCTTTTATATACACACACTAATCATTGTGAACAAGAATCGCACTCGAATAACAGTCAACCTTTTCCTATTCCAGTTCCAGGGTCGTTGGATCATAAGGCTAGGAAACTTACAATGGTTCCAAATTTACTTTTGTGGCCAATAACTGTTGATATTTTTACCCCCTTTCCTCTCCGCCACGAGTTTAAAGTAAATTTTGCCATTGGTTACGTCTACATCCTTTAATATTTATTCTTAACGTATTTCAATGAAGTCCATAGTTACAACTTTAGGTTGTTGAGGAACAAGTTTGCTTTCCCATTCTAAACCACTAAGAAAATATAGGCAAATAATAAGAAATATATTACATTGATTAGCCATGATAGCCACAGGAAAATTTACAGAGATAATATCCGGAATAGAAAACAAACCCCGTCGTCTATTTACAGTGCCAGATATCCAAATCAGATGCATAGCCCATATTCACAAAAAAAAGTCGGAAGAATAAAAGGCCACCGGTTTTTGTTTAAATTCCCAAAAATAAATCAAAATAGATGCTGCGTACCCCAATCCTTTCCGAAGAACCAGCTTCACTTTACCAACTCGGATACCCATCCAACATCAGGGCCCGACCCGGTTGGATCATGACGGTCAAGAGAATTTTCCTTGCTCAGCTTTGCATACATCCTTGCCCTTAAGTCCCTCCCAGACTCTACTCTCTCCATTGCAGATTCCTCTTCGAACTGACAGAGGTAAGACCGAGACGGTGTACGAGTTGGAGTTGACGGAGAGGTGCAAAAACCAGGTCGGAGTATGGAGCCACGAGGAGAACCGAATCCCGATCCTAGTTGCAGTCCCCAGGAACAAGCACCACTCATTTTGGCCTTACCGAGTTGCAGGCTTCGCATAGAAGCAGAAAGTTCACTCACCGAGTTAAATGAGCCACTGGGTGACATAGGAGGTGAGTCAGAAGGTGGGGATAGAGGAGGCGAAGCCAGAATGGAAGTTGGTGAAGTGCCAAACTCCAGACGGTGCCGCATGGGCGAACCAAAATGATCCAAATCACCTGAACCGGATCCATTTCCTCTCGGACTCTGCTGTGGAAACACCCGAAGCTGCTCCGGCGTGTGAGCGAAAAAGCAAACCCTTCTTTTACAACTGGTACCGTCCTTGCAAGGCTGAGTACGATAACGAGCAGGGTGGAGCCAACACTCGAAAACGCCGTGAGCGAACTCACAGGAATCGCCACTTTTACAGTTTCCTTTGCGAAAGTCGGGGCAAGCAGTTCCAGAGTAATGGAACTTCCTCGGGTCCCTTCTTCGGGCCTTCTCACCCGGGTGGGCGTACGGACACTCGGTCCAGTCATGTGACCTTCCACGAGCGCACCTCCTCACCTTAAACACGTACATCCGGAAATGGTCGCATGAGAATGCGTCGACAGGTAAGTCGGAATCCTCACTCAGCGAGTCTGACTCGTAGTCGTTTGACGGTAGGCAACGGTGGAGAGACGCGAGGTAAGCGACGGGACAGGGACTATTCGGTGCATTGCTGCTGTTGAAGTTGACGGACGGAAAGCTAGCCGTCGGATAGTCGAATAGGTCCGCCGGAGGGACTCTGATAGTGGGATTTAGTCGGATTGATTCTCCGATCATCATTTTTGGACATCGTTCTCTATTTCTTAGAAGAGCAGCGGCTCTCTTGATTATAAACTGGTTCCCCAACTCGTAGTTGTCCCCAGTTAATCATGGTTGAGTTAAAAAAATGTACATCTCAAGGTATGGAAATATTATTTCGGATGAGAATTTTCATTTTTGAATAGAAGTAGCTAGCTTTATTAAACAAAAAATGCCAAAAAATTATAATAAAGGATTTACAACCATTGTAAATTAAATATAAAGTTTGAACATTTTCTTAAAATTAATCACTTTAAATCATATAAAGATTATACATGAAAAAAAATTAAAAATTTATTTAAAAGACTCGAACAAAAAATAGATACGAACAAATATGTCTGCAATAATAAACAAACCAAAAAAAGAATTAAACTATTAAAAGACAACTGAGAATCGTAAAATAGAGTCGTGCGTCGTGAAATTATCTACGAGCGCAAACCGCATATTTAATTTCAATTAGAGGGTTTAGAGTAGGGAAGATAAACAAGATTACAAATAAACGTTATATTGATCAGTCGCGTGAGGTCGTTAAATTCAACCTTTAAAAATATAAAATAAAAGAACGATCACACGACCGAAAAAAATATATACCAAAAGTTATAAATAAACATGCCACAAAGACAAAAAAAAGTGTCACAAAAATAAAGTTATTTTTATTAAAAATTAAAAAAATAAAAAATAAATTCAATAGTTGATAACTAACATCAAAATTGATACCACCGCTAATTAAATAAAATAAAAAAATAAAGCCTGGGGCGATCAATAGATAAATATAGTTGCGGTAAAACTCTAAAAGCAAAGAGAAAAATTAAATAGTAGTCCTATAAAAAAACATAATGCGAATATATAGGAGAAAAAAATCGGCTGAAACATAATTAAATTGATCCCTTAGCTGTTTTTAATAACTATTTTTTAATAGTTTGAAATGATTATAAAATAATATTTATTTATATATTTTTAATATTTTAATAATGTTTACACACTTTATAAATAAAATAATTTGAATTAAAATTTCTTTAAAAAAACATTATCATTTTTTTCCTAATCTAACCAATTAAGCATGTAAATCAAGTTCGTGTATGATTAAATCCAAAAAAATGTAAAAGGTATCAATTAAGAATCCAAAGTCAAATTCATGTGATAATATATATTAATTATATTTAAAAATATTTTTTAAATATTCTGTGTATTATGTCTATATAATCCAGACTCGTTTTCACCTAAAAATTTTCTAGAATGCCTTTATCATGCAGTAAGTGAGTAAAATAAAATGTCTTCAAATTGATTTTAAAATTATAAAAAATCAACGATTTTTTAAAATGAACGCACCTAAGCTTTAGTAGTGCTGTTGGCTGAAGGGGAAAGGGAGTTAGTGGTTTGAACTTATCTATTTGCGATTGGGTTTGGTAAAAGATATTGAGCAAACCTTTTGAGTTATAATGGGATTCTTTTGACATATTATTTTAATATTTTTCTTTTTTTCTTAAATATATTTATCTGTTAACTTTTTTTTAAATTTTTTTGACGACATACACTCTGTATAGATAAAATATTTAAATTCAAATTTTATAGAAGGACAACATTATCTTTTTTACTCGAGTCACTCGTTAAATTTATACCATTTTAATGTTTTAGCGAGAAATACTGAGTAATACGGTGTCGTTAATCAGGATGTTTATTAACAGATAGATGGATCGCAGAGAGTAGCAATCATGCGCGAAGATTCAGATTTGTGCATTACAGCGTTCAAATATTAGGAAAGTGAAGAACTACTTGGATGTCAAGAAGCCGCCGGGCTCCGCGACAGGGTCACCAAGCGCATTTTAGCACAAATTTTCTGTCTATTTTATTGATTTGCTCGACATATCAACTATATAACTGTGTAGATTACTTGTTTATTTGTTTCTTTTCTTATTTGCGTAAACTTTTGAGTAGATTACTTTTATTTTAAATTTATTGAATTATATCATTTAAAAAATTTTGGGTAAAAAAAAAGTATTGTCACATGTCTTATTAAAAACATCCCTAAGTCTAAATGAAAAAAAAAATACACATGACAATACATACAAATCAACACTTAGAGTTCTCAAACACAAACCAACAAGTGGAAGCCATTACATTACCATTATGACACCAAACAAGGCAAACAACCATGCATTTATGTGTAACATGTCCACAACCAAGCCATAAAAATCCATAGCCACAGTCCAGCATGCAACACAGCCTATCCGGACGCTACATCTGCGTAGAACATATCCACAACCGGTAAATGAGGTGTAGTAAAACATACAATCTCAAATCCCTCTAACGGAGCCAAATGCGACATCGCATCCACGACTCTATTAGCTGTTCGGCGAACGTGTTGCACCGTGCATCTCTATTTGCGTCGAAGCAACTCCTTAACATGAAGTACAATCGTATGGCCAGTCCTAGCATTCGACTGATGAAGCAAGCGGATAACCTCCAAACTATCGAGCTCGAGAACGAGCTGATGATGCCCCAAATCCCATGCACAAAGTAAACCAATATAGCCCCACATAACTCAACTTCGACCACTAAGGAAACACCGATAAATTTAGCGAACCCCGTACACCAATGTCCCTCAGCTGACCGAATCACTTCCATACAAGAACTATAACTCGATACTGGATTACGCCCACTATCGGTGTTAACCAACTAGCCGAACCCACATCCACAACTGTTGGGAAACGCCGATACACTCTATGGCGCAACGGAAAAATTATCATGCGTAATCCACCAGTGATCCATGTACAAGGGACGAATTTGGGGTGATGAATGATGAAACGTTACTTTAATAAATCTGGAATCTGGAAATCCGTAGGGAATTCGAAATAACCAAATCGAATTCGAGTCGTCACAATAGCATTCCGACCTCTACGCAGTCCACCCGAGTGAAACGAACAATATTTTTTCTTCTCTAACTATTAGTGAGGTTTTTCAAAAACATGAAGAAATGGTTGCTAGACCTTATGCATTTATATAGCATTTAAAAACTTAATTCTAATTAAATTCGGATTCTTAAATATACAATATATTTAACTGAATATAATTAAATATGTGGAATCTGATTCTACTTTAATTAGGTTTCTTTTAGATATATATATATATATATATACTTTAATAATATTTGATAATTACAATAACTTACCAAATATTAACATATATATATATAAAAACGAAATTATCCATATTTACAATAATTATAACAATTTTGGTTTCTCACTAATTACGTGTACAAAAAGTTTGTACACATGCTATCTAATCGATAGTTGTTCGTTTCAATCATAGGGTGTGGCCCTTGTAGGTTCATGTAACGTTAGCAGTAATATCCAGAACAATTCTAATATTACAAGCAACGAGTGACATCTAGCAATACATCATTGCTACCTAAGTTATATGAAATCGTGGTTCGATTTAACTTTTTTCCGTGATTAACTTCTTTTATGTATTTCATCCTTTTGTCCTCATATCTAGATCGGACACAAGTCATGGATTAGTCACACTTATATAATCCATCTAATGTTTTTTGATATCTTGAGTAGACTATTATAAACGAATAATTATGATATCCCATATCAATTTATTTGAGCATGGCCATGCATTTTCTCGTCTCACTCGATCAAGTGGCCTATGATATTACTCTTATTATGTAGGAGGGACAAATCCTATCTTGATCAACCATATTTCGCTACATGGATTATGACATATCCAATATCAGTCTTTATAGTGTAGTCAGTTACGACACACATTTGACCCTATCAAAATATGTCACTTACGATGTTGAAATAATGATAATCTCAAGTTTGAGGATCATGCATATAGTTATCACCATAAGCAATGTTGTGACTGTCACATAATAATCCAAGAAACATGCTCGTAGTGGGTCAGTCCAGTATGTTGTTCCCTAACATATACTTATGTATTGATTTTGACATCTTTATGTCAATGACAACACTTTGTCATCAATCAACTACATATTAGTCTTAATACATTATTGTTGTCCAAGCCCACAATAATTCTTGACCAAGGACATTCAAGAATAAGTATATTATTCTAAGGACTTTATTATAATTCAGTTTATTTATAGATACACAGAATAAGACTGAAATAATAATAATGACTTTATTTTAATAAACAAGATAACATAAGTATGTCTTTTACAACCATCTCATGATTGATCTTTGGGCATACTCCAACAATCTCCCACTAGCACTAAGATCAATCACTCATGTATCTAATACCAAGAGACTTAGTGTGACGTTCATGCTTCTGCTGTGTTAGAGGCTTTGTTAGTGGATCTGCGATATTGTCATCTGTTGGTACTCTACATATTTCTACATATCCTCGATCAATGATTTCACGAATGAGATGGTAACACATAAGTATGTGTTTGGATCGCTAGTGAGATATGGGTTCTTTTGCTTGTGTGATGGCTCTGTTGTTGTCACAACGTAGATATATGGCATTTGATATGCTAGGCACGACCCCTAGTTCAGATATGAACTTTTTGATCCAAACAACCTCTTCTGCAGCATCTCTTACTGTAATATACTCGGCTTCTGTTGTAGAATCTGCTATTGTATCTTGTTTTAAACTTTTCCAGCTTACAGCACCTCCATTAAGGCAAAACACAAAACCGGATTACGATCGAGAATCATCCTTATCAGTTTGAAAGCTTGCGTTAGTATAACCTTTTATACTTAGCTCTTCCTTACCTCTATACATAAGGAATGTATCCTTAGTTCTTCTTAAGTACTTAAGGATATTTTTGACTGCAACCCAATGACCTTCACCGGGATCTACTTAGTATTGACTTGTCATACTTAGTGTATATGATACATCCGAACGTGTACATAGCATGACATACATGATAGATCCAATGGCCGAAGCATATGGAATCTTACTCATGCGCTCTCTCTCTTGAGGTGTTGAAGGACACATTTCTTTCAAGAGCGAAATACCATGTCTCATAGGTAAGAATCCTCTTTTAGATTCTTCCATATTGAATCTTTTCAGTACTTTATCTATATATGTATTTTGACTTAGTCTTAGAAGTCGTCTTGATCTATCTCTATAGATCTTGACTCCTAATATGTAGGCTGCTTCACCCAAGTCTTTCATAGAAATTTTTTTTCCTAACCAAGTCTTTACAGATTGTAAGGTAGGTATGTCATTTCCTATTATTAGTATGTCATCCACATACAATTCCAAGAATATAACAGTGCCCCACTAGTTTTCTTGAAAACACATGGCTCATCTTCATTTTTAATGAAACCAAACTCTTTGATTACCTCATTAAAACGAAGATTCCAACTTCGAGAAGCTTACTTCAACCCATAAATGGATATTTATAGCTTGCATACTTTTAGGGCATCTTTTGGACTGACAAAACCCTCAGGCTGTATCATGTATACATCCTCATCTAATTTTCAATTAAGGAAAGAAGTTTTGACATCCATTTGTCATATTTCATAATCATAATATGCAGCTATTGCAAGCAATATCCGGATAGATTTAAACATAGCAACAGGGGAAAAGGTTTCATCATAGTTTATACCATGAATTTGACGAAAACCCTTAGCGACCAATCGCCCTTTGTATGTTTGTATATTGCCATCCATGTTGGTTTTCTTTTTGAAAACCCATTTGCACCCTATGGGCTTAATTCCTTCGGGAGGGTCGACCAAAGTCCATATTTGGTTTTCTGACATGGAAATTCATCTCGGATTTCATGGCTTCTAGCCATTTCTCAGAGTCCTAGGCTCATCTTGGTCAATGAGAATAATATCTCTATACAATGTGACAAGAAATCCATATCTCTCATGCGCAGTGCTTTCTCTCGTAGACCTTCGTAGCGGTTGTGTTTCAAGAATAATTGGATGTTCCTCAACTATTTGTGGAACTTGTTGTTGTTCAATCTCTGGTTCAGTGATATGTGGTTGATATTGAATTTCCTCAAGTTCAATATTTCTCCCATTTCCTTTTTCTGAAAATAAATTATCTTTCGAGGAAGACTCCCGTTCGAGCAACAAATACTTTGTTCTTAGATGGATTGAAGAAATAGTATCATTTTGTTTCTTTAGGATACCATACAAAATTACACTTATGATATTTAGGTTCGAGTTTTGTAGACATCTAATGTTTAATATAAACTTCGCATCCCCAAATTTTCATAAAAGACATACTAGGACGTTTCACAGTCCACATCTCATATGGTGTCTTTTGAACAGATTTAGATGGAACACGATTTAGTGTGAAATCATCTATTTCTAGTGCATGTCCCCAAAAAGAAGTTGAAAGATCAGCATGACTCATCATTGACCGAACCATGGGAATTCGAAATCCATAGGGAATTCGAAATAACCACATACTAAAATGAAACGTTACCTTAATAAATCTGGAAATCCGTAGGGAATTCGAAATAACCAAATCGAATATGAGTCGTCACAATAGCATTCTGACCTCTACGCAGTCCACCCGAATGAAACGAACAATATTTTCTCTTCTCTAACTATTAGTGATGTTTTTCAAAAAACAGAAATAAATGGCTGCTAGACCTTATGCATTTATATAGCATTTAAAAACCTAATTCTAATTAAATTCAGATTCTTAAATATACAATATATTTAACTGAATATAATTAAATATGTAGAATCTGATTCTACTTTAATTAGATTTCTTTTAGATATATATATATATACTTTAATAATATTTGATAATTACAATAACTTATCAAATATTAACATATATATATAAACGAAATTATCCATATTTACAATAATTATAACAATTTTGGTTTCTCACTAATTATGTGTACAAAAAGTTTGTACACATGCTATCTAATCGATAGTTGTTCGTTTCAATCATAGGGTGTGACCCTTGTAGGTTCATGTAACGTTAGCAGTAATATCCAGAACAATTCTAATATTACAAGCAACGAGTGGGATTTAGCAATACATCATTGCTACCTAAGTTACATGAAATCGTGGTTCGATTTAACCTTTTTTCGTGATTAACTTCTTTTATGTATTTAATCATTTTGTCATCATATCTAGATCGGACACAAGTCATGGATTAGTTACACTTGTATAATCCATCTTATGTTTCTTGATATCTTGAGTAGACTATTATAAACGAATAATTATGATATCCCATATCAATTTATTCGAGCATGGCCATGCATTTTCTCATCTCACTCAATTAAGTGGCCTATGATATTACTCTTATTACGTAGGAGGGACAAATTCTATCTTGATCAACCATATTTCGCTACATGGATTATGACATATCCAATAACAGTCTTTATAGTGTAGTCAGTTACGACACACGTTTGACCGTATCAAAACATGTCACTCACGATGTTGAAATAATGATGATCTCAAGTCTGAGGATCATACATGTAGTTATCACCATAAGCAATGTTGTGACTGTCATATAATAATCCAAGAAACATGCTCATAGTAGGTCACTCTAGTATGTTGTTCCCTAACACATACTTATGTATTGATTTTGACATCTTCACGTCAATGACAACACTTTGTCATCAATCAACTACATATTAGTCTTAATACATTATTGTTGTCCAAGCCCACAATAATTATTGACTAAGGACATTCAAGAATAAGTATATTATTCTAAGGACTTTATTATAATTCAGTTTATTTATAGATATACAGAATAAGACTGAAATAATAATAATAATGACTTTATTTTAATAAACAAGATAAAATAAGTATGTCTTTTACAACCATCTCATGATTGGTCTTTGGGCATACTCCAACAACAACACCATGTGTATTGGAGTCTTCATTCCGATTAGTCAACGCGCGTATAGAACTATCAGTAAGCCATCTACTACTTTCCAAGATGGAGCGGGACTCTTCCAACAGAGTATCAAAAACAATTGAGTTTTAGTGACGCCAGAAATTCCAAATGATGGAACCAAAAAGAGGTCCCAATCCTCATGAGTCCCCCTAAAATACTCTGGGTTGGAGATATTAACCCGAATCCATTCCTTAAAATCCATAGAGTAAAATTCAGTTAACCTATCCCTTCGAATCAATCCATTCCAAGTTCTCATTGCCATAATGCATAAACATAGTATAGGATTGATGTCCTCCACCTGGGCATGCCAAATGACACATCCAGTATCGCTTGCGAAATGTCATCGTGTGCGTTTTGAATTGGTCATAAAACCATCACGACAAGCTAACCACATGAATACTTTGATTCGTTGCAATCCCCGAAACCGGTGGATCACTTTCCAAACGCCATCCCTTTCCAAACTCTCTTCCCCAACTCAGATACAATATGCAAACTTGACTGGAAATCGACGATCCTCACTACTCGACCATCTAATAGTATCACACGTAAGACTTTGTGTTGGTCATCTCTTTGCCTCAATACGCAATAAAATATATTCAGAAATAAACTGTTGGAACAATGACCATTTCCAACGCCCTTCACCATCACACATATCGGCCACACGGATCTTAGACACACCAATGGCACCAGCCGATATTGTATGGTTGATTAAAGGTCCGAAATCATCAAGCTAACTATCATGTTAATATATTTTTATTACTTAAATTGTTAAAATTTAATTATTAATTCTTTTGTTCTCGTTTACACATATCATGTCACGTTAATATAATAATTCAATTTTTAAGTTGGCTGCTAATTTATTGCTAAAACACTAACTAAATCCTTCAATCTCTTATTATTCTGCAAATTTTCATCCAAACTAAAAAAAACTATAGTGATTTGTTTAAAGGGGGTCTTAGGCTTTATATGAGATCCAATGGTTGATTAAATTTTCAACCCAACAATTTCCGGCCGTCGCAAAAAACTCAACAGCGGCGACAGGTTTTTTGAACGACCATCTTCAGTCATCACCTCTATTCTGTCGGTTCTAATTTCCTCGCCGATGGTATTGTATTGTACCGTACTATTTCTTAATTTATCGAGAATGCACCTTTTAAATAAAATAAAAACACAAACCTCCTCTATCTGTGTAAATAAACGGATGGAATGAGAACATGTGGGCATCACTGATTAGCTTTGCCCGAAAGCGAACAAAAGACTTAGGGAACATGATTCGTACAAATAAAAATCCCATCCGCAGAAGTCACGTACAATGATAACACGTTAACTGGCCTGCTAGCTTTTTAGTGTTTTTTTTTTCTTCTTTTCTTTCATTTGTTATATTGGGGAAATTGCACCAATATTGCTAGGACTGTTCCCCTATAAACATAGCATCGTTGTTTTTATTTTTATTTTCCTGAACAAAGCTGGTCATAATAAACAAAGAAAAGAGATACAACAGGAGCCACCAAGCAAGACAAAGTGGTGGAACAAACGTACAAAGAAAAAACAAAAACCATGTCCTCATAAGACAGAAAGAGAAAACTCAAGAGAGCAAAAACCCTTTCAAAGAACACAACAAAAGAAAAAACAAATAGATGATGAGCAAGCTTCTTCTGTGAATTAACTCAGAAAAGTGAGCATAAAACCTTAAGGAGCAAAGTGATCAATCATGAGAGCTTTCGGAGTGAAGATATAAAATCTCCGAAGAAACCAAGGCAGAGCCTTAAACTTCTGGTTTAACCCCCCATCTTTCAGAAAACACTACAGCTTCAACATGTGGTAGGGCTTATTCGATCCAAAATTTTTGAGATATGAACTTTTTGCCTTTCTGCGCTAAAATGTGGGCAGCTTCATTATCTTTCCTCCTCACATGAAGAAAAGAAAAGGAATGAAAATTTGTAAGTTGTTCACGGATGTTCTTCAGAATTGCACAAATATCTAAAAAAATCATCTTTCGAATTGTTAACTTTGGTTATAAAATTGAGGGCATCAACTTCAAAAATCATGTTCTTGAATCCAAGATCTCGAGCAAAGTAAATAGCTTGTTCACATGCTTTCGCTTCTGCCATCTCATGATCAAAAACAAAGGAATGAGGGGTTGAACTTGCGGTCATGATGAACCCATTCGCATCACGAACAATAGCTCCCGAGACAGATTTGCGTTGTGCAACATTAAAGCTAGCATCAAAATTAATCTTCACATAGTTCTCTATTGGGGGGGTTCCATTTGTCAAGACTTGGATTAAGGACTGTGGCTCTCTCTTGTTGAGATATGCCAGGACTGTGAACACAAGACAGAACAAAGAATGCAACCTCTTTAATAGTTTGCGAACTGTTTTCATGAACTTTGTTGTTTCAATAATACCATAGATCCCAAATTGCAGTCACGGACAAATCACATTTGTCTTTTGGTAACTGTTTAAACAATTGATAGAGCCACATAATCCAGCCAGGATTAGAGGGGAGAACATTAATGGTTAGTCTAAGTTCGTGTAAGAGTTGTCGAGTAAACGAACATGAACACACGAGATGCTCAACAGTTTCTGCATCTCTGCCACAAAGAACACAAGTCACCTCCACATTGAGTCTGCTATTAGAAAGATTAACAAAAGTAGGGATGAAGTTCTTTGCAAATCTCAAAAAGGTTATTTTTAGTTTCGGAAGAACATTTAGAGTCTAAAGGGCTCCCAAAAAAGATTTTTTCCTGCTTGCTTTGTGATGGTCGAGATCTTCAAGTTGTTCTAAGGAAGAGTTGATGAGATAATTATACCAGTTGTGGACTGTATAAATTCCAGACCTCCCATATCTCCAGATCAGCCTATCAAGGAAAAAGGATAAAGGGAGTGGTATACACAAGATGTTTTCAGCTTGCTCAGTAGTGAATAACTGTCGAACAATATGTTCCAACAGCTTTCACTTTGATCAATGAGGTCTGAGTCCTTCGAGAAATGGATATTTATGTCAACATTATTAACTCTTCTATTCCCAGGATCAACAATCCAAGCAACATTCCAGATGTTGATTGAGTGTCTTGAACTAACCCTCCACGCAACTCCCTTCTCAGGCAAGCCGCGGGCACACCATATACTCTTCCAAGTGTAAGATGGGTTAGAGCCAATACTAGAATCCACAAAAGAAGAATTTGAAAAGTATATTGCTTTAGAACTCGTGCAAGTAGGCAGTCGGGTCTAGACAAGATACACCACCCTTGTTTTGCAAGCAAAGCGATGTTAAATTTGGCAAGGTTGCAAAATCTCATGCCTCCCAAAGATTTGGGGTAACAAAGATGTTGCCATTTGACCCAATGGATGCTTTTCTTCGTGCTACTATTTCTCTACCAAAACTTGGAGAAAATACTTTCAAGCTCACGTCATAAAGAAGCTGGGAAGAGGAAACATTGCATACCATAAACTAGAATTGCTTGTAGGATTGACTTAATAAAAACTTCATTTCCTCCCATTGAAAGAAATCTCGTACACCAACCATCCACTCGTTTATATAACTTGTCTATGTAATGTGCAAAGGTTTCCCTTTTATTACGACCCACCATAGTGGGTAACCCGAGATAAATCTTTAGAGTTAAAGCCATACAAACACCAAAAAGAGAGCCAATTTGATCACGGATACTCTGTGAAACATTCTTACTGAAAAATGAGGGATTTGTCGAAACTGACACTTTGTCCTGATGCCTCCTCATAAACCTTAATAAGATCTTTAATCACCAAAGAGGATGATATCATCAGCAAAAAAGAGGTGTTAATAGAACTCCATTCCGGCTAGCCTTGACTCCTTGCAGTTGTCTAAAGATTTTTGCTGCGTTTAATAAAGTGGATAGACCCTCGGCACAAATAAGGAAAAGGCAGGGGCTAAGAGGATCCCCTTGTCGAAAACCTCTAGAAGGGACAAATTTCTCCCCCAAGAAACCGTTAAACATCACAGAGTAAGAGACAATGTTAACACATTGCATAATAAGGTGAACCTAATTCGTATGGAACCCCATTCTAAGCATAACATTTTGTAGGAATGACCATTCAACCCTATCATAAGCTTTACTCGTGTCAAGCTTTAGGGCAAAATTCCCTTTTGAGCAGGATCTCTTCATCTTTATAGAATGCAGAACTTCATAAGCAATAAGAACATTATCTGAGAGATGTCTTCCTAGAACAAACAATCCTTGTGCTTCATCAATACAACAATCAAGAATAACTCGAAGCTGATTTACCAAAACTTTGGCAATAATCTTGTAGATAACATTGCACAAGCTTATAGATCTGAATTGGTTCATAGAATGGGGTTTACCGACTTTCAAAATTAGCACTATATTAGTGTTTCTAACATCCCTCACATTGGCAAGACCATTGAGCATCGATAGGCAATATCGTGTTACCTCTTCTCCAACAATAGACCAATACTTCTGATAAAAAAGTGTTGGGAAACCGTCTTCTCCTAAGGCTTTTAAAGGTGTCATACTCTTTAGTGCCTTATAAACTTCTCCATTGGTAAAGTCAAAAAGGAGATCTCTATTCATAGAATCAGTCGCCATTGGTTGAATAAGTTCTAAAATGCTTGATCCGTCACTAACATTGGAGGCCGAAAATAAATTCTTGAAGAAAGAATCTCCCAGCTCATTAAGCTGACGTGGTTCACTAATCCATTGGCCACCCATATTGTATAAACCTTTAACAGACTTTTTCTTTTTGCGAAAGGAGGCCCATTGGTGAAAAAAAGTATTTCGGTCCCCCTTTGTCAGCCAATTAACCCAAGCCCTTTGTTCCCAAAGAAGTTCTTTGTCAGCCTCCATGTTGAGAGCAATCTTGACATCCAATAACTCCGCTAATTTTTCATCAGTTGGATCATCCTCTGCAAGCTCTGCTAATTTATTCTTTAAGGCATCAGAGAGTTGTCGATTCTTGACTTTATTTGATCGACTCCACATCTTAAGAGTATCACTTAACTTGGCAAGTTTAGAAACAAGATCCCCTAATTTAGAGGCCCAAACATCTTTAATCAAACTATTGCATTCATCCTCAAGAATCTAGTTTGCATCGAACCGAAATTGGTAACTTCTTTTATTAGAACCGTTTCTTTCCTCGACTGTTGTATTCAACAAGATCAGGCAATGGTCGGAGAAGGTGTGTGTCAGATGAGAAAAGTTAGGAAACATGTCACACCAGGAAGGATTTGCAACTCCTCTGTCCAATTGGACCCGAATAATATTATGAGAGAAGTTGCCATGCTCCCAAGTATACCGGTTGTCTGTATAACCTAAGTCTGATAGATTAGCATCATTTAAAGCTTGTCGGAAAGTATCCACACTACGTTTCGATTGAAGGCATCATCCTTTTTTCAGAAGATAAAAGAATTTCATTGAAATCACCTAAGCAAACCCATGGCAGATATTGATCTTCCCTAAGTCGCCTTAGAAGATTCCAAGACAAAACGCGTTGACTTTCTACTAGGCTACCATAGAAACCAGTTAATCTCCATTGCAACGAACTCTCATTCTCTGTGACCACCACGTCAATGTGTGATGGGGAGAAGCTCCGAAGAGACACAGAAACATCTTGTGTCCATCCGATTGATAAGCCACCTCGTGACCCTTCTACTGCGACTTTAATTCCATTAAGAAAGCCACGCCTTCTTCTAGCATTTGCCATTCTTGCACTAGATAGTTTTGTCTCCATCAAGAATAAAATGTGAGGCTGTATTCCTCTAAGTTTATTTTTGAGACGGTTAACAGCCTACTTTTTCTCCAATCTGCGTATATTCCAACTGAGGATGTTCATTAAGCTCGAGAGGCACATGCGCAAGAATCTCAAAATCCAAATGCCGACAAATAATAGAAAGACCATAACAGAATCAAGAGCCAAATCACACACACTGAGCATGGAGAAAGGCATGACAAGAGGGTTCAACCGAAAACTCAAGACCGACCACCAATGTCGGGATGAACATAACAGAAAAGACGGGTATGAGAACAAAGAAAATCAAGTCAAAAAATAAGTACCTAGAAAAATCAGCGAAAAGAGAAGAGTCGAAGGCCTTCGAGAGTTCCAAAACGAGGGAGAACCACCTTGTCTCTGCTTAGCAAAGAACCGCGACCGCCTCAAGAAACACCAGTAGCAATCGAGAACTGGGATCAAAAGCCTTAAGGAAAGAACATATACCAGGACGTCTGCCAAAACTTCCACACCAAGCCAGCGAAACTCGATCCGGCGACTGTCAAAGGAACTCAGAAGAAGCGAAAGGGGAAGGAGTCAAGCCAAGAGAAGCTAGATACACTGACCTCAGTCAAAATTCACCTGACCAAGAACAAATCAAAAGGGAGAGAAAACCCTAGAAATTGGGGGAGTTTTTTGCAAGTGTCTTTCTGTCTTTCTTCAGTTAAATCTATAACATTTGTTGTAATAAAAGTAAAGTGTATTAGATCTGATTTTATTGTGTATTTTTTAATTAAAATATGTTAAAGATAGTAAGTTTACAATTCGATTTTAGTGTAATATATTATTTAAAAACAGTGTGTTTCATCTGATTTTAATTTTTTAATTAAAAAAATTATTCATTATTTAAAGATGATGTGTGTTACAACTTTACTTTTATTATAGAAAGTGTTATATTTTTTAAATAAAAAATTACATTTATAAAAAAATAAATAAATCAAATACCATATTTGTGCGAAGATCCCGTTTATATTAGAGGTTTCAAGTTTATCCACAAATAGCCTTTCTTGCTCGTGAAGCTCGGACGGTTCTTTGTCGTTTTCTTACACGCTAAACATGATGCATGCTTTACAATTTTCCTAATTTAATCTTAAATTTGTGTATGTATTATGAAATAATTCTACGATAAATGACATGCACTATAATGTATCATTATTTATATGTACCGTAATGTATTATTAGTTGTTTTAAAATTTTAAGGTCGAAAGTTTTATTACTATTTTTTTAAAATAAAATTTTAAAATATAAATTTTATTTTTTCTTCAGATTTTCTTTTATTTCTTAATTAAAAAAATAATTAAACTTTTATTATAATAATTTATACCTTCACTTTAATTTAAAGGTAAAATTTACAAATGGTCACTAAACTTTTATCAATTATTTAATCTGGTAACCAAACTTCTAATTGCTTCAATGTTACCCTTAAACTTTTAGTTTTATTTCAATTTGCCACTGACCCATTAACAATTGTTAAAAATAACACATTTAGTCCTCCATGTTTACACATTCAAACAATTTAATCATAATTCGAAATAAATAATAAATTTAATCATCATTATTTCAAGGCTTAATAGGTTGAATCAAATAGGTTCCTAACATTTTCAACGTTACTCAAATAGGTGCTCCACCGTTAACATCTGTTAATTTTTATCATTAACTTCCGTTATCTGACACGTGCCATCTTCTTAAATTTTTAAAGTTATATTTGAAAATAAACAAAATTAATAAAACAAAAAAAAAACAAAAAAAAAAATTAACCCACTTCTTCTTCAACCAACCTTTTCTTCCTCAACCATCCCAACAAAATAAAATCGAGTTCATCTCTGTTTGTATGGCAGGAATAACCCCAGTAATCACAAAGCCAACAGTTCCGGTTTGAAATTCTACTACTAAAGATTTATGTGTGGTCAATGTATTATAGATTCTGCAGCAGATTGAACATCCTTGGTGATAGTTGCTTACTAATATTTTTAGCATATTTTCTTGGACATGCAAATTCATATTTCCAGTCATTTTTTGGGGTTTTAGAACAACAATTTGTTTATCTGTATAGTTCATTTGTTGGACATGGAGTAATTAGGATGCAATCCTATTCCTTTGTAGATAAACTAAAATTTATTACTATTATTATTTAACTAAATATTTCTTGCACATTTATGTTAATGGTAATGGGGATTTTTTGGGGGGAATTTTGGATTTTTGTGCGGGAGATTTTGGTGAGAAAATTTATTGTTTGGTTGCTAATAAAATTTAGTATTAGGTAAGGAAAATGGTTTCCAAAACATTTTTCATTTTTAATGAAACTATTAAGTTATTTTTAATTAAAAATTTGATTAAATTGAATGAATGTGTAAATAACGAGGTTTGAATTTATTAATTTTTTTTGAATTATGACTAAATTGTTTGAATGTATAAATTTGAAGGACTAAATCTGTTATTATACAAATGTTGTTAATTTTATTGATAAAAGTATGGACTAATTTTATTGATAAAAGTATGGGTTAATTTTATTGATAAAAGTATGGGTAAATTTGAAGGACTAAGTCGTGTTTTCCGCTATTCTGTCTCACAAATGACCCCCAAAACTGCAGCATTCTAAGATATTTTTTTGATAAAAGTATGGGTAAATTTTATAAGAGGTCCCTTTTGTTTAGATTATGTTCTATTTTAATCACTTATTTCAAAAAAAATATTCTTGTTACTTATGTTTTTGATTTATTTTATTTTAATACTGTGTCATTAACACCCGTTAATTTGATAACGTGACACATTAGTACACATCTCAAATAAAAAGGGGTTTCTGGTGAAATTTACCCTAAAACTATTTGTCAAATATGTTGGAAATTACCATTAGAAATAATCAACGCACAAACAAAATTACAATTACATTCGTACATTCATATAATTAAAATTATAAATAACTGTTTTGGTGCACATACGAAATTACAATTGCATCGAATATGTTCACATAACTAGATCAAAAAATAACCGTTACAATGCAAAAGCGAAATTATCCTTCAATACATTTATATAATTACTATGAAAATAATAATTACAATACATGAATAAATATATTGATAATAGAAATATATCTAAACCTAAACTAATGTAAAATATTTGCACTATCTTGAAAGGGCCCACTAATCCCATGGTGGGACACTGTGATTGAAACCAATGTAAAATCAATTGGAAAACTACAGGAAAACACACAACCAATCAGACTATTAATTGAATTATTAAAAAATGTAAATAATATTAATGTTAATATAAAAGAATATTTCTATATGACCAATGAACAAACACATAGATTCTTTACCACTCCATTTGTTTTAAAGTTAATATTTGATGCATTCTTAGCATAATATTTGTTTGATATACGAGTATATTTATTTAAATTCTATAATACTTATCTAATAGAATATAATATATTGATCGTCTTTATTACACCTCACATACAACATATATCGGTGACTATGAACATCTATTAAGACGAAATAATCAATTCGAAAGTCTAAAATATATGTAGACAAAACAAAAATAATCAAATAACTGCTAATAAAAAAACTAACAATAAATCCAATCATAAAAGATAAAAAAAAACTTGTAAGAATAATATTGAAATATGGTACAAGAGAAAAAACAAGAAAAATTATAAAACAAAAGAAAATAAAAAATTGATATTTGTTATATAAATTTTAGAGACATTACCCTATTTCAAGTTCTCTAATGGGAGCCGACAACCCCTTTTCAAGTTCGAATTGGGTTAAAATCCTTGTTAATAGGCCCAGGTATTCACCTTACTCGGCCCATATCTGTGGACATGAGATAGCCGACATGACCTCTAAAGAGATGCTCCTCCAGTCCTCAGATCTCAAAGAAGAAAATTTTGAAATAAACATTCCACGTGGCGCAGCTGAGTAATTCGACCGTTGGGAATGGGGCCTCTTCCGATCCAAATCCACAGTTCATATTCATAACAAGTCTGTTTATTTTTGTCATCTTTCTCTTTTTTCTTTCTCCATCAAATAATAAATTTCCCATCGGGTCATTTTCTCACCCGGCCTTTCCCTCTCTTTCCCCTCAGAATTTTGTTTTTTTGCTCTCTTTCTAAACAATGGCGATCGCTGAGACCAACTCTCAACAACAAGAGAAGGTTTGGGTTTTCTTTCTCGTTTTTATTTTCATTCTTTTTCTTGGCAAATATTTTCATTTTGTTTTTCATCCTCAAAGAACCGAACGAAGATTGATTTTTTAGTCTCTTTCTTTTATAGAAGATAGAAAGTTTTGAGAAGGGTTTCGCCATTTTTTCTCAATTCCCAAATAGGGTTGATTTCTAGGGTTCTAACGGCAGATTTGGGAATTTTGATAAATCTCATGTCTGGATTCCGTACCCTTCGGTGTCAAGCATTAGTGGATTTCGAAAAATTGTGAACGGACCATTATTGATTTGTTCATCTCGTTTGAGACAATGTTGGGATTTGTATTTTAATTTGTTCATATTGAAATTTTGACAGGCTTCTTCAGAGGCTTCCGCCGTTGAAAAGAAAAGATGGACGCTTAGCGGTTTTGACATCGGAAAGCCCCTTGGACGAGGGAAGTTTGGTCACGTTTATTTAGCTAAAGAAAAGAGGGTTTGTTTCTTTAACTTTTTTTTCATAGATCCTTCTATCTTCTAAGAAATACGAGAAAAATTGAAGGGTTTTCTTTTTGGTTATTACTATCTGGTCATATACTAGGCAATTTCAAAGTTCAAACATTGACATATATGATATTATTATTTGTAAATCTTATACTGGGCTGATCCATATGTTCTTCTGGAACAGAGCAATCATATTGTGGCACTCAAGGTCCTTTTTAAAAGCCAACTGCAACAGTCTCAAGTTGAACATCAGCTACGCCGCGAAGTGGAAATACAAAGTCACCTGCGCCATCCCAATATATTGAGGCTTTATGGTTATTTCTATGATCAGGTATAGTGGCCTATATTGATGTTTCCTTGTGTACAAGTTAAATGAAATGCACTGACATTTGTTTTCCCTGAATACCAAATTTTACAGAAACGTGTTTACCTGATACTGGAGTATGCACCCAAGGGTGAACTTTACAAGGAACTGCAAAAATGTAAATACTTCAGTGAAAGACGAGCGGCTACTGTGAGTTTTCTTTGGTTTTTGGTCTATTGATTCTTGTGATAGTTTGTTGTAATGCTTAATGATTTATTAAAAGGAAGACTAATTTGATGATTGGTTTGTATGCTTATGTTGTTTGTTCTAGTATGTTGCATCTTTAGCTCGGGCACTCATTTATTGCCATGGAAAGCATATAATACACCGAGACATCAAACCCGAGAACTTGCTAATTGGTGCACAGGTGATTCCTACTCTATAGGCTGTACTTTTTATTTTTATTTTTACATTGAAAGTGTATAGTGCTCATCTTGTCAACTGGGATTCCTTGCCAGGGTGAACTTAAGATTGCTGATTTTGGATGGTCAGTACACACATTTAACCGTAGGCGGACTATGTGCGGCACACTTGATTATCTCCCTCCTGAAATGGGTAAGTTTGTAGGAAACCATTAGAAACACATTTTGTGTACAGAAATGTAACATTTATAGGAACAGGAAACAATAAAGGAGGACGAAAACTAAGTTTCACCTTATTTTTTATGTTCTCAATAGTTGAGAGTGTAGAGCACGATGCTAGTGTAGATATCTGGAGCCTTGGTGTGTTGTGCTATGAGTTCCTTTACGGACTCCCTCCTTTTGAGGCCAAGGAACACTCCGACACTTACCGAAGGTATGTTTCAGCACAAAACAGAGAAAATCACGACATCTTTTGGTTAGATGCATATGAATTATGAGCCTTACTTGTCCATAGGATTGTGCAAGTGGACCTGAAGTTCCCTCCTAAACCAATAGTTTCATCTGCAGCTAAGGACCTCATTAGCCAGGTATCGTTTGTTGCTTTGTTAACTTGCAATAAACAAACGTTTAATACATATCCCGAGCCTTGTTATAACTTTACTTGCAGATGCTTGTGAAGGATTCTTCAGAACGCCTGCCGCTGCATAAGCTTCTCGAGCACCCTTGGATTATTCAGAATGCCGATCCATCTGGCATCTATAGAGCTTAAGGCACATTCCTTCCTCAAATGTGTTTCTGGTTTTTGTGACCATGCATCTGCATCCAAGCTTTGTACGAGTAACAATACAATTCAATTGTATGCTTAAATTACTATGAGATGTTATGAGATATGCAACACCTTTTCTATTTTCCCTTTTACTCTTGTTTTGGAGGTAAAAAGTACAAACATTAGCTTCCTAATGTTAAAGCACCTTGTAATCATACAACTGCGGAAATAAGTCGATTTCAAAAAGATGAGGTGACGAAATAGAGGGTTTGTCTTGCGAAACCAACCCATTTGCCAATTGGATCATGCAGCTATGTCCATGACCCGTGCGTTGTCACTTTTGATTATCGATTCTCCTCGTCAATGGACCCTTTGAGAAGACGGCACTGAATCTTTTCCTCCAAGCAAATACTTGAAACGTTCTCGTTTCAATCACCTTAATTTCAATGACAGACCAATAAAACACACTCAAAGATAACAGAGATGGCCTGCTCCCATGAACAGACCACGCCACTTGATTTGTCCGTGACGAAAGTTAACGACCTCGACCTCAGTGTCATCGTGTACCCGACTCTCAAGTTTATTGAATTCCTTCCACCTTTCATTTTTGAGAAGATGGTTGAATCAAAGTTTTTCCATGCTATTATGAATACCCTTGTAGACTTCTCTTCCAATTGTTTGAAAGATTGTTACTTATCATGTGTTGCATAGCTACTTCTTCCTAATTGCTATACTTGAACCATTTCCTTATGTTTCTAGACTTATTTTTGGGGGTTACTGAGTCCTTTCTTTTAGGTGTGGAGGCTTCTTACGATTTCTTTTCCCTTGGGAACTTCTCTGTAAATTTTGGAATCCGTCTTCTTATGATTTTAGTATTTAGAATAGAAGCTTGTCAAGATTGTTTCCGAACAAATGCTTGTATACATAATTCATGCACAACTTGTTCCACAAGTAGGATAACTAGTGCGGCGTTTACAATGATAACAAAGACTAAAGAGATTGCGAGGATCGATTCGGTCTACTGATTTGATATAACGAACAAGTTCAAACACTTCTAAGCGATGGAAAAACGGGCAGGATTACAAGTACTTAGAGTTAGGCTCAGATGCTAACAGCGACCAACATGGCTAGCCACCATTTCATTTGTACTCAAATGATGGCACGGGAGGAGCATCAAAGCTCTCCAAAACCTCAGTTTTACTTCCACTACCTGTCGCTGATTCCTGCTTCTTTCCACCACCAAACCATGAAGATGAAGAATTTGACGAGAACCTGATGACGACGACGATGCAGGCGAAGACGAAGAGGAGTCCTGTCTCAAGCTGTCAACTGATACAGGGGTAGGGGCTTGGTTTGGCAATTGCCCCATTGGATATCCAGGTATGCCGGCTACGTTGGGTGCTGGCTCTTCGATCATAATAGGCATCTGTGGCTGACTGAGGAGTTTATTCAACATGATCCCAGCTCCTTCAATCAAAGCAAGCAAAACCCCACCAAACACTGCTGATCTTGAAGCAGCACCAAGTCCTTGACGCATCGAAAGGAACCCTCCAGTAGCAGCACCGGCTATAATCGAGTTCCATGGATCTTCTTTCTGTCGCAGGTACACCATGGTGCAATCAAAGGTGGAGAAAAGGCCACCCCAAACAGCAAAGCTACCGCCTACACGAGGGGCATTCATGCGCACAGCTTGAGTTCCTCCGATCAACCGAGCACCGCTTGGGGAGTTATATGTGCCCTTTATGAAGTGGAAGGCTGCACCTCCAACCGCACCCATACCAAAAGCGCCACCAATATCATCGAGAATTCGATCAGGGCATGGCTCTCTAGATGTTTCAGGGGTCCCCATCGTTTTTAAAGACGGTCTTTTCTATTAACAAA
>JAGYYJ010000901.1:0-55795 GCA_019671005.1 Hibiscus mutabilis | reverse complement strand
TACATTCACATGGGCACCATTGTAGTGCTTCAATCTTTGTCCATTAACTATTCTTCTATCTCGTTGAGGTCCAAAAAACGCTTTGTCCGCACTTTCCCAATCTATATTCACGGTCTTGATTGCCCAATATGCCTTTGTTCGATTTCCACCGGTAGATGACATGTTTTGCCATAGACAAGTCGGAAGGGGACATACCTAAGGGTGTTTTGAATGCAAAGTGATATGCCCAAAGTGCGTCATCTAGTCTTAATGACCAATCCTTCCTGAGGATTTACAACTTTCTCAAGTATACCCTTCAATTCCCCGGTTGGAAATTTCGCTTGCCCATTGGTTTGTGGGTGATATGTCGTGGCAATCTTGTATGATACACCAAAGCGTTGCAACATCTTGGCAATAAGTCTGTTGTCAAAATGCTTGCCTTCACACCGATAATTGCTCTCGGCATCCCAAACCGTGTAAATATGTTTTTCTGCAAGAATCGTTGCCGCGGTCTTGGAATCGTTGTTAGGAATCTGCAGCTGCCTCAACCCATTTAGACACGTAGTCGATGGCAAGTAGAATGTAGAGGTTGCGAATGAAGATGAGAAAGGTCCCATAAAATCGATCCCCGTACATCGAACAATTCCACCTCGATGATGTTTTGGAGCGGCATCTCATGTCGTCTAGAGATATTGCCCGTCCTCTCGGCAACGATCACATTGCTTGTAAAGTCTTGGGCATCTTTGTACAATGTTGGCCAATACAAACCGGATTGTAAAACTTTGGCCGCGATACGAAGTTCCTCCAAAATGTCCTCCATAGGGTGAAGAATGACATTGCCATTTTGTTGCCCTCTTGAGGACACATTGACGTATAACCTGATCTGCACATTGTTTAAACAAAAGAGGCTTATCCCCAAAAGTAATGCTTAGCATCATGGTGGAACCGCTTTTCCCTTGGTGAGTAAGACCATAAGGTAAAATACCACAAACAAGGAAATTAACTAAATCAAGCGTACTGTGGTATTACCGGTAGGCATGTGCTTCAAAAATTCGTCGAGGGTTGCCGAGGCATGCGCATCCATGGTTGCCAAGGCGCATGCGCGTCAAGGGTTGCTCGCGGTGTCGAGGGGTTGCCGAGGCATGCATATCCATAGTTCCGAGGCAACTAAAAGCTACTCATCCGGAATGCATCGCATATCTCTAGATCCGCGTCCTCCTCCCTATTGCGCTTCTAAACGTGATAAGCGATCAGCCACTTGATTTTCTGTTCCTTTCATGTCCTTAATTTCAATATCAAATTCTTGTAAAAGTAATATCCAACGAATCAAACGAGGTTTGGCATCCTTTAAAGGAATTTGATTGCCATGCGAGAGATTAAAGAAGAATTAAATTCCAAGAGGATAGAGAAGTTCTAATAGGAATAAAATTATAATAAAGAATTATATTCTTTAAAGATAATTTAATTCAACTCAAACTCCTCCTCAAAGAAGGACTTTGGCCTAGCCCTATAAATATCGGAGATTTCGACAATTCTATGATAGGAGAGCAAGAGGGAATTTCGACAAGACCAAGAGAGGGAAGCAAAGGGGAATTTTCGGCAAGCATCTAGGGCAAGGGATTTTCGACAAGCTTCATCTTTTCTTCCTTGTTCGATTGGGTTCATGCTAGGGATTGCTTATCTTGTGTTTCTTTGGAACCCAGCCATGAACTAAATTTACTTGGCTATGGTTATTGTGTTTTGTGGTTGTGAGAAACTATTGGTTTTTGTTTAGGTAATAAGAGTTTGCACTTTTCTATTTCAAGGTTTATTCATTCTTGATTCTTATTATTGTTTTGCGAGTGAATTGGGAGAGGATCTCGTGATTTCATCCATTTATCTAATATCGGGAGAGTTAGATTCAAGAAACGAATGAATATGATCTTTATGCAATCCAATGATGGTGAAGATTAATCCGGCTTAGGAATAAGTTAAGGATTTCAACGGCTAAGAGGAGCGCAAGATTGGTTGTTGTTCACCCTTGATTCACGCAGGATGTATTATCAAGGCATGCACAAGTAGCTAGAGTTTCGACTTAGGGATAAGAAGAAACCATTGAAGAACGCCTCCGCCAACCTTGAAGTTGCTGCCCGATGCCCCAAGTAGTTGCCCAACTAGTCGCCCAAGCAACCATCAATTAGTTGCCAAGGCAACCCCGTTGTAAGCCGCCACGGCAAATCGAGTTGCCCATGCACTCTTTTACCAAGACAATCCAATCGCTATCACACCTCAACTCACGATAACCTAGCCTATCTCTCTCATTCAATTCATCTTTTCTTTTACTTAATTGCTTTCTAGATTAGTTATTAGTTAAAACTTCTATAATCCTTCACTTGTGTTTTTACTTTTTACAAAAGAGACTAGATTCTTGAAGTGGCACCAATCCCTGTGGAGATGATATCTTTTATACTATAACTTGCGACGTGTATACTTGCACAATTGCGTAGCACTTATTACGCGCAACAAGTTTTTGGCGCCGTTGCCGGGGATTGGCAATAGCGACTTTGTTTTTACTTTCTTGCACTTTCTTTTTATTTTTCTTGTTTAAAATTCAAAGGGCTAACAAACTTTGGTTTTGCGTTGGTATATGACCAGGCGAGAAACCGACTTCACCGTAATATCCCTTTGATCCGTAAATCGAACGAACCTTACAAAGACTTAGACGAAGGATAAGAGAAGCAATGGCAAATCAAGACGGCAATATGAATCAAGATGTTCGAAAGCAGGAGGAGGAGTGATTCTTGCACGAAATGAACTATTCGAGACTATCTTGAAGAAGATCTTGATGGACTTAACCTGCGAGTTGTCGCACTGAAATTGAAGCCGACCACTTTGAGTTGAAACCGGAATGTTTAATATGATCAACACAATAGGTCAATTTGGCGGCTCAAAGAATCAAGATGCACGACAACATCTCGAAATCTTTCCTCGAGATTTGCAACTCGCTCAAGATACACGAGTCACCCCCGATGTCTTACGATTAAGATTATTCCCCTATTCACCGAGGGATAGGGCGAAAGCATGGCTAAATAGCATTCTCGCCGGATCCATAGCATCTTGGACTGATCTTTGTCGTGATTTCCTTGCTAGATTTAATCCTACAAATTTAATCGATAAGCTTCAGAACGACATTACTTCTTTTCGCAGTGATGATGAATCCATGTACGAGGCTTGGGAGCGATATAGAGAACTTCTACACAAATGCCCTTTACACGGATTCCCGGTGTGGACTCAAGTAACAATGTTTTACAACGCCGAATACACCAACAAGGATGATGCTAGATGCCTCGCAAACGACATACTCCTAGATAAGTCACCGAAGAAGCAATGCAAATCTTAAACAGGCTGGCCAAGAATGATTATCAATTCCCATCTACTAGAAGAGGAGGAGTTAGACGCTAAGCCACAATACATGAACTAGGATCATCGATTCACTTTCGCACAATTGGCCGCTTTAACCAAGATGGTCCGAACATGCAAAAACCAAACAACACACATGAAGTCAAGGTAATGGATTCTTTTTGAGTTATGTGGTGATAACCATAATTCTTCCGAATGTATGCGTAATCCGAATCCAGCTTCTATGTGGGAATTACAATCGGGCAACAACATGATGTCCAATACATACAATCCAGCTTGGAAGAAGCACCGAATTTTTCATGGAGTAATCCCAACAATGCTCTAAACTGTAACAATCGTAATGCACAAGCATCGGATTCCAAAGAAAATATGCTACGGCAATGTATGTCGCAAAGAACAACCGACAACATCTAGTTCTTTGGAAAATTCTCTAAATGCTTTTATGATGAAAACTGAATTTTATATGGTGAGAATAGTAATTTCATAAAAAGAACTGATGCTTTTATTAACAGACCGAGATGAGATTGCAAAACCAAGAGGCGGCAATCAAATCATTGGAAAATCAAGTCGGACAATTTGCTCAAAATCAACACTAGACCACAAGGAGGTTTACCTAGCGATATCAAGTCGCAAGAGGAACTGCCATGAGCAATGTAAGGCAATCACCACCAGAAGTGGCCAACAACTTAGAGAGGTTCAAACCCGCTCACAAACAAAACTCCACAAAAAGATCAAGACGAACCTAGCGGCAAAGCCTCGGATGCTGAACCGTGAATTGCCGCGGCAAATCGGCAAATAAACATGCCTCGGAAACCGATGACGCCTCGGCTTGTGATAAGCATGCCTCAAAGAACCCTGGGCTTGATAACGCATCGGCAACTCCGTATGTCCCGCAATGCCGCAATCAGTTTCAAACCAATGAAAGGATAGAAGATATCCGACTTCCACCACCATTCCCACAAAGGTTGAAGCGACAAAAAGCAAGAATACCAATTCAAGAAGTTTCTTGATATCCTAAAGCAAGTCCACATCAACTTGCCATTGGTGGAAGCAATTGAACAAATGCCAAACTATGCCAAGTTTCTTAAAGACATTGTGTCCAAGAGAACAAGGCTAGAGAGTTTGAAACAAATTGCCGCGACAGAGGGATGCATGGCAATGTTGCACAATCGCATGCCGCCTGCTGAAGGATCCCGGAAGTTTCACAATACCCCGCTTCTATTGGAAATCACTATTTCGGGAAAGCACTATGCGACCTAGGGGCTAGCATAAACTTGATGCCTAAATCGGTTTTTCAGAAACTAGAATCGGGAAGGCAAGACCTACAACAGCTTATGCTGCAGCTAGCCGATGATCCTATGTGCATCCGTAGAGGGAAAAATCGAGGACATACTGGTAAAAGTTGATAAATTCATTTTTCCCACTGACTTTATTGTTTTGGATTGTGAAGCGAGATGAGCATGCACCTATCATTCTCGGAGACCATTCCTAGCGACATGGAGAACTTTGATTGATGTTGAAAAGGGAGAACTCACAATGAGGGTGAATGACCAACAGGTCAAACTAAATGTATTCCAAACACTAAGGCATGCCGATGATCCAAAAGAATGCCAACTACTTCATGCCACTACAGAGTTTAACCGATGAGGAATTTAGTTGCCTCGGCAACTACATTGCCGACCAAGAGGAACATGAGGAGTATGAAGAACCGGTCAATGAGGAACAAACTGAAGAGGCAAATTGGCTAGTCAATCGACTGTGTACATACTTTGAACCACCGGACTACTCGTAAGGAAGGTAAGCTCGAAAACCCTCTATCGAAAATCCACCAATTCTTGAGTTGAAACAATTGCGAGCAAATCAAATATGTATACTTAGGGATCGATAATACATTACCCGTAATTATTTCCTCTAAGTTACAAAATGAGCAGAAAAAGAAGCTGATCAACATGTTGAAGCTACATAAAAAGGCAATAGGGTGGACAATTGCCGACTTGAAGGGAATTAGCCCTACGGTGTGCATGCACAAGATCTTGTTGGAAGATGATCACAAACCTTCAATTGAGGCCCGAGAGAGACTGAATCATGCCATAAAAGGGGTTGTAATGAAAGAAATCATCAAGTGGCTTGACGCTGCATTATATACCCTATCTCCAATAGTACGGGGTAAGTCCGGTACAATGTGTGCCGAAAAAGGGAGGTATAATAGTGGTAAGCAATGAAAATAATGAACTTATCCCAACCAGATGTGACCGGTTGGAGGGTTTGTATGGACTATCGAAAGCTAAACAAAGCCACTAGGAAAGATCACTTCCCATTACCCTTTATTGATCAAATGCTTGACCGTCTTGCGGGTAAACCCTTTATTGTTTTCTTGATGGTTATTCAGGTTACAATCGATTGCCATAGCACCGTAAGATCAAGAAAAGACAACCTTCACATGCCCATACGGTACTTATGCCTTCCGAAGGATGCCGTTCGGATTATGTAACGCCCCAAAGAACCTTCCAAAGATGCATGATGGCGCTCTTTTCGCACATGGTCGAAGACTTCCTTGAGATCTTCATGGATTATTTTTCGGTTTTTGGTAATGACTTCGACGGCTGTCTCGGCAATTTAGAGAGGGTGTTGGCAAGATGCGAAGAAACAGATTTAGTCCTCAATTGGGAGAAATGCCACTTTATGGTAGATGAAGGAATAGTGCTCGCCACAAGATTTCATCCAAGGGAATTGAAGTAGACAAAGCCAAGGTGGACGTGATCGAGAGATTACCCCCACCAAATTCGGTTAAAGGAATTCGAAGTTTTCTCGGACATGCAGGTTTTTACAGGAGGTTCATTCATAATTTTTCTAAAATCACTAAACCTTTGTGTAATCTGCTTGAACAGATAAAGTCTTCGATTTTGATGATTCTTGCACTCAAGCATTCAAACCCTAAAGAAAAAAAGCTTACCTCGCACCCATTGTCGCTCCACCGTATTGACGCTACCTTTGAGCTCATGTATGATGCAAGTGATTTCGCGGTAGGAGCAAAATTTAGGCCAACGCACAGTAAGACCTTCCATGTGATATACTACGCTAGTAAAACTCTTAATGATGCTCAAGTGAATTACACAACAACAGAGAAAGAGTTACTAGCTGTAGTTTTCGCATTTGACAAGTTCTGATCCTATTTAATTGGTACAAAGGTAATTGTTCATACGGACCATTCGGCAATCAAATACTTATTTGCTAAAAAGGATGCTAAACCTCGTTTGATTCGTTGGATATTACTTTTACAAGAATTTGAGATTGAAATTAAGGACAGGAAAGGAACAGAAAATCAAGTGGCCGATCACTTATCACGTCTGGAACGCAATAGGGAGAAAGACGCGGATCTAGAGATATGCGATGCATTCCCGGATGAACAAATTCTAATTGCCTCGGCAACCCTCAATGCCTCGGCAGCTGATAAGTGTTCAAAATTACTATTTTTATTACCCTTTTTACTCATATTATTGTTAGACTTAAGCTCATATTAGTTGCATAATTAGTTATTCATGCATTAATTCATGTTTCTTTCCACTGTTGAGCTTGATTACATAACTTGGTGATTTTTGTGGAAAAAGATGCTGCTTTGGTGTGTTTTTGTGTGTGTATGTGCAGGATCACTTGCCAAAGCAATGCCGAGCTAGTTGCCAGGGCAATGCATTAAGGATATGCCGAGCTAGTTGCCAGGGCAATGCATGAAGGAGACGCCGAGCCAGTTGCCATGGCATTTGTCGACAAAGACAAAATGCAATAGGGATGTCGAAATTAATGACTTTACAAGCCCAAGATGACATGGAGCAAGGCCCAAGCCCAAAGGAATTTGATTGCCATGCAGAGATTAAAGAAGAATTAAATTCCAAGAAGATAGGAGAAGTTCTAATAGGAATAAAATTATAATAAAGAATTATATTCTTTAAAGATAATTTAATTCCAACTCAAACTCCTCCTCAAAGAAGGACTTTGGCCTAGCCCTATAAATAGCAAGGAGATTTCGACAATCCATGGAGAGAGCAAGGGGGAAATTTCGACAAGAGAGCATTAGGGGAATTTCGACTTCTTCTTCTTTGCTTCTATTAGATTCATGGTTTGGGGATTATTCTTTGTATATCTTTTGAACCCAACCATGAACTAACTTGATCGGCTATGGTTATTGTGTTTTGTGGTTGTGAGAAACTATTGGTTTTTGTTTAGGTAATAAGAGTTTGCACTTTTCTATTTCAAGGTTTATTCATTCTTGATTCTTATTATTGTTTATGAAAGTGAATTGGGAGAGGATCTCGTGATTTCATCCATTTATCTAATATCGGGAGAGTTAGATTCAAGAAACGAATGAATATGATCTTTATTCAATCCAATGATGGTGAAGATTAATCCGGCTTAGGAATAAGTTAAGGATTTCAACGGCTAAGAGGAGTGCAAGATTGGTTGTTGTTCACCCTTGATTCACGCAGGGATGTATTATCAAGGCATGCACAAGTAGCTAGAGTTTCGACTTAGGGATAAGAAGAAACCATTGAAGAACGCCCGCCAACCTTGAAGTTGCTGCCCACGCCCCAAGTAGTTGCCCAACTAGTCGCCTGTGCAACCATCAATTAGTTGCCAAGGCAACCCCGTTAGTGCAAGTCGCCCACGGCAACCGAGTTGCCCGTGCACTCTTTTACCAAGACAATCCAATCGGCTATCACACCTCAACTCACGATAACCTAGCCTATCTCTCTCAATCGATCTCATCTTTTCTTTTACTTTATTGCTTTCTAGTTTAGTTATTAGTTAAACTCCTTTAATCCTTTAATTGTGTTTTTTACTTTTCACAAAGTCTAAAGAACTTAAGCAAAGTGGCCCAAACCAATCCTCGTGGAGACGATACTCGATACTCATATCACTTTATTACTTGCGACGTGTATACTTGCACATTTGCGTAGCACTTATTACACGCAACAAGTTTTTGGCACCGTTGCCGGGGATTGGCAATTGGTGTTAGTTGTTTTTGTTATTGCATTTTTTTTTCTATTAGTTTTACTAACTTTTCTTTTTGTTTGTTTTATCAAAAAAAAATTAGGTGCGCTACAAGTTAAGGAACATCAACATGTTGGGAAATAAAAGCCAATCTATTCGAGAGATGATGTTGGAAGATATGAATCAATCCAATCAAGAGTTCCTTGCACCCTTTGATGATTACCTATACCAACCGAGAAAAGCCCAAAGAACTTATACCGTGGAAAAATCTTGTGCTATGTGTGGAGAACATCATGAGTTTGAAAATTGCCCTCACATTTTCGGTGCATATAACTACATGGAGGACCATAGAGGGAACCAGCAGCAAAATTCTTCATGGTATGGTCAAAAAGCTCAAAATATTTTTTACCATAACAATTTTGCCGCGACAACAGATATGCCATGGCAATGTAGTCCTTTTCAAGAGCATTCCAATCCCTTGGAGGAAACGTTACTAGTTTCCTTGGCTAGACTTGATGGATCAATTGAAGAGATTCGAGAACTATCAAAATCTATGGATACGAGGATAGCTCAAAGGGATGCAACCTTAGGGGATTCAAGATCAATTGGGAGATCCACATATGTCATGGATAACATGCACCAACAATTCATTCCTAGGGATACCGACGTCCTAAGGCAGAGGATAAGGAGCAATGCAAAGAAATCTCTCGATGATGTGTGAGGAACAACTAAAACCTCAAAGTCAAGAGGATGCCAATGAGAGAGACTGCCCAACACATGATGAGCTTGAACAACAAATTGCCTCGGCAGTGATTGAGGAGCCTGAACAGAGCAATGCCGCGACAACACTCAGTGAAGCCGAGAACAACAATACTACAGCAAAAATTCGAGGAACCCGATGCCCGTAAGGTTACAATGTTGATGTTGAAGCAGAATCAGAGATTGCTCTCATCTACAATTGCCACGGCAATTACTCGACCACATGCAAGATCAACGAGATGATAATACTTTGCCAATGGAATATGAGCATGTAATAGTTGAACCTTTTGAATTCTTTAAAACTCACATTGTCCATTGCAGGTATGTCTTGAGGAACCGAGATTGGTAGATTTGAAGCCATCGAAATCTCTACTGATGGAGATGTTTGAGAGGCCAAAAGAAAAATGTGTTTGGATTCATAAAGCTCTTCAGAAAAATTGATTCTTCCCTTGACTTAAAGAAAATTTGACAACGATTGCCACGGCAATTGGCTTGAGCAAAGAATTGCCACGACAACAAAGGCTACATCCAACCATGATAGAAGTCGACAAGAATGAGGTAATTGAATGGTTGAGAATGGATATAATTTTTCCTATTAATATATTTGTGCCTTCAGGAATAGTAGCAAGGTGGAGAGTATACATGGACTACAAGCGAACAAAGAAGAAAGACACCTCCACCATGGTAACGCAAAAGGGAGTAGTGGCAAGCACATTTGCCAAACTCTTTTTGGGCAATATTATCACCCGATGGAGGGTGCGGATGGACTATAAGAAGTATCGAAAACGGCAACCTTCAACACCGCAACAACTCCTGATACGCACGCCTCTGCAACCATGGACGCGCACGCCTCGGCAACCCCTGACGCCTCGGCAACCATGGATGTGCATGCCTCGGCAACCCTCGACGCCACGGCAACTACTGATACATTTATTTATTTTTTTATTTTTTTATTTTTTGAGCTATTTTGTTCTATTATTTTTTGTTATTTTTTCTCTTTATTTTTTTAGGATATATTTTATTTTTCTTCATTATCTTTAGTTTCCAGGTTTTCTTTATTTTCTTTTCCACAACAAGACTCACAACCACCATGATAAGGAAATTTACTGCCGACTACTCGCCACAGCAACCACAACGGAAACTGGTGATGCCTAGGCAACAACAATGGCTTCGGCAACTACTGATGCCCATGCAAGTAAACCTACATCGGCAAACATGGATCAAATCAAGGCAATGCTATTCACGCGGTACCAGCCACAAGCATTCAACCACTGACCGGAAATTGAATCAAGCAAACGGCACGAAGGAAACTCATCACTCGAGGTGACGACCTCTCTGACTAACTCATTTCATTTAGTTTCTTTTAAATTTTGTTTCACTTTTACGTGCATTGAGGACAATGCTTCTCTCGAGTTTGGGGGGTGTTGGTTTCTAGTTAGTTTCATGCATTCATCTTTAGCAATCACATATAGGTTGCATATGTTACTTGCCATGCCTTTAATTTGATTTAATTGCTTAAGACTTGTTGAATATCCAATGATGAATTTTTGCCACTGCACTTAATTGAAATAACCTTGAATTTTAGGATTGCATGAAAAGAACTTAGAATTTTACTATGATGCTAAATTTTTTTTTACACGGTTGTGGGTTGTTGATTCAAAGAAACTTAGTGAACTTAGGTTGCTTAAAATTTGGATAAATTTAAAATTGAAAATTAAAAGTTAATTTCTTGCTAGAGGTGCCCAAAACTGGCTCTAGTAGTAAATACACTTTCTTTCTAGAGGTGCCCGAAACTGGCTCTAGTAGTTAATGCACATTAAAGAATCGCTAGAGGTGCCCGAAATTGGCTCTAGTCGACTAAAATAAAATAAGAAATTGCTTACTTTGCTAGAGGTGCCCGAAATTGGCTCTAGTGAAAATGAAAATAAATGCCCGGGCAATTAAATTGATAAAAGCCTATTGTTCACATAGAATCTTGAAAATCAACTTGTACACAACTACGCACACACATTGTCACGAGCATTATAGTTTTGTTCCGGGAAATTTTTGTGCTATCCGAAAAATTTAAAAGGTGATCATACTTTGTGCCACGGTTCCGAGGTTTGAATTCAAGTTTAAAGCATGTCTTTGATGATTAAAGTCTTGGCAGGTAATTGTTAGTTTGCATTGCTTGAGGACAAGAAATAGTTCGAGTTTGGGGGCGTGATAAGTGTTCAAAAGTACTATTTTTATTACCCTTTTTACTCATATTATTGTTAGACTTAAGCTCATATTAGTTGCATAATTAGTTATTCATGCATTAATTCATGTTTCTTTCCACTGTTGAGCTTGATTACATAACTTGGTGATTTTTGTGGAAAAAGATGCTGCTTTGGTGTGTTTTTGTGTGTGTATGTGCAGGATCACTTGCCAAAGCAATGCCGAGCTAGTTGCCAGGGCAATGCATTAAGGATATGCCGAGCTAGTTGCCGGGCAATGCATGAAGGAGACGCTGAGCAGTTGCCATGGCATTTGTCGACAAAGACAAAATGCAATAGGGATGTCGAAATTAATGACTTTACAAGCCCAAGATGACATGGAGCAAGGCCCAAGCCCAAAGGAATTTGATTGCCATGCAGAGATTAAAGAAGAATTAAATTCCAAGAAGATAGGAGAAGTTCTAATAGGAATAAAATTATAATAAAGAATTATATTCTTTAAAGATAATTTAATTCCAACTCAAACTCCTCCTCAAAGAAGGACTTTGGCCTAGCCCTATAAATAGCAAGGAGATTTCGACAATCCATGGAGAGAGCAAGGGGGAAATTTCGACAATAGAGCATTAGGGGAATTTCGACTTCTTCTTCTTCTTTGCTTCTATTAGATTCATGGTTTGAGGATTATTCTTTGTATATCTTTTGAACCCAACCATGAACTAACTTGATCGGCTATGGTTATTGTGTTTTGTGGTTGTGAGAAACTATTGGTTTTTGTTTAGGTAATAAGAGTTTGCACTTTTCTATTTCAAGGTTTATTCATTCTTGATTCTTATTATTGTTTGCGAGTGAATTGGGAGAGGATCTCGTGATTTCATCCATTTATCTAATATCGGGAGAGTTAGATTCAAGAAACGAATGAATATGATCTTTATTCAATCCAATGATGGTGAAGATTAATCCGGCTTAGGAATAAGTTAAGGATTTCAACGGCTAAGAGGAGTGCAAGATTGGTTGTTGTTCACCCTTGATTCACGCAATGATGTATTATCAAGGCATGCACAAGTAGCTAGAGTTTCGACTTAGGGATAAGAAGAAACCATTGAAGAACGCCCTCCGCCGAACCTTGAAGTTGCTGCCCACGCCCAAGTAGTTGCCCAACTAGTCGCCTGTGCAACCATCAATTAGTTGCCAAGGCAACCCCGTTGTGCAGTAAGTCGCCACGGCAAATCGAGTTGCCCGTGCACTCTTTTACCAAGACAATCCAATCGGCTATCACACCTCAACTCACGATAACCTAGCCTATCTCTCTCAATCGATCTCATCTTTTCTTTTACTTTATTGCTTTCTAGTTTAGTTATTAGTTAAACTCCTTTAATCCTTTAATTGTGTTTTTACTTTTCAAAGGTCAGAAACTTAAGCAAAGTGGCCCAAACCAATCCCTGTGGAGACGATACTCGATACTCATATCACTTTATTACTTGCGACGTGTATACTTGCACATTTGCGTAGCACTTATTACACGCAATAGCAGCCCATGACGCCTCGGCAACCATGGATGCACACGCCTCGGCAACCCTCAACGCCTCGGCAGCCCATGACGCCTCGGCAACCATGGATGCACACGCCTCGGCAACTCTCGACGCCGCAGCAGTCTTTGACGCACACGCCTCGGCAATTTTGGGAGCAGACACTACGGCAGCACATGCCTCAGCAATACCCTGGTACGCAGATTTAGTTAACTTCCTTGTTTGTGGTATTTTTCCGTATGGCATTACTCACCAAGGGAAGAAGCGGTTCCGCCATGATGCTAAGCATTACTTTTGGGGACGAGCCTCTTTTGTTTAAACAATGTGCAGATCAGGTTATATGCCGATGTGTCCCTGAAGAAGAGCAACATAATGTACTCCGGCAATGCCATTCTTCACCCTATGGAGGACATTTTGGAGGAACTCATACCATGCCAAAGTCTTGCAATCCGTTTGTATTGGCCAACATTGTACAAAGATGCCCAAGACTTTTACAAGCAATGTGATCGTTGCGGAGGACGGGCAATATCTCTAGACGACATGAGATGCCACTCGTAACATCATCGAGGTAGAACTGCTTCGATGTATGGGGATCGATTTTATGGGACCTTTCCCATCTTCATTCGGCAACCTCTACATCATACTCGCCGCCGTCGACTATGTGTCTAAATGGGTAGAGGCAGCTGCAGTTCCCAACGACGATTCCAAGACCGTGCAACGATTCCTGCAAAAAACATATTTACACGGTTTGGGATGCCGAGAGCAATTATCAGCGATGGGGCAAGCATTTTGACAATGGACTAATTGCCAAGATGTTGCAACGCTCGCATATCACACAAGATCGCCACGGCATATCACCCACAAACCAACGGGCAAGCAGAAATTTCCAACCGGGAGTTGAAGGGAATACTCGAGAAAGTTGTAAATCCTCAAGGAAGGATTGGTCATTAAGACTAGATGACGACTTTGGGCATATCGCACCGCATTCAAAACACCATTAGGTATGTCCCCTTCCAACTTGTCTATGGTAAAACATGTCATCTACCGGTGGAAATCGAGCACAAGGCGTCTTGGGCAATCAAGACCGTGAATATGGATTGGGAAAGTGCGGACAAAAGCGCTTGACGGATCTCAATGAGATAGAAGAATTTCGTGCACTCGCCTATAACAATGCACGAATCTACAAGGAGAAAACAAAGCGATGGCACGACAAGAAACTATTGCCACGGCAATTCACGCCAGGGCAACTAGTTCTCCTATTCAATTCTCGGCTAAAACTTTTCCCGGAAAGTCTGAAATCAAGATGGTCGGGACCATTCAAGTCGCCAAACCATTCTCTCATGGTACCGTAATAATCAAGTCCATCTCTGACAATCATGAATTCAAAGTTAATGGACAAAGATTGAAGCACTACAATGGTGCCCATGTGGAACGTAACAAGGAAGTGGTCAACTTAGGAGATGCATGAGCATGCTCTCCTTTCAAGATTTTTTTTTTTTTTTTTTTTATTTTCATTTTTATTTTTAGGAGATATTTTATTTTTTCTTCATTATCTTTAGTTTTCAGGTTTTCTTTGTTTTCTTTTTCACAACAAGACTCACAACTACTATGCTAAGGAAATTTACTGCCAAGATCCTTGCCCCGGCAACCAATGAAGAAGATGCCGCGGCAACCTACATCGTGCCTGCACAAGCTGATGCCACGGCAACCAACCATGAAGATGCCACGGCAACCAAAGCTAAAGACATCCCGGCAACAAGAAAACAACCATCGCGTTCAAGCAAGAAAATCAAGACGCCAACTAGAAGGAAACTAATCATCTACGATGACGAACTCTCGGAGTAAGTCCTCGTATGCATTTTTATTTTTATTGTTATTTTTCGTTATTTTTATGCGTGCATTGAGGACAATGCCTCACTCGATTTTGGGGGGATTGTTATTAGTAATTACCATGTTTAGTTACATTAATCTTAAGCATTACATTTAGGATACATAAATTGCTTGCCATGCCTTTCATTGGAACAAGAATTGCTTAGATTTGATGAATATTCAATGATGACTTTACCAATGCACTTAATTGATAGAATTTTTATTCTAGGATAACCATGAAAAACTTAGAATTTTACTATGATGCTAAATTTGATGAAACACTATTGTGGTTTGATTGATTTAAGGAGTTCTAGTAAACTTAGGTTGATAATTAACTAATTGGGGGATTAGAATAAAAATTGGATGAATGCTAGAGGTACCCGAAATTGGCTCTAGCATATGCTAAAAAAATTGATCACTAGAGGTGCCCAAATCTGGCTCTAGGAGGCGTTAAAATTTTTTTAACTAGAGGTGCCCAAACCGCTCTAGTCAATTAAATTAACTTAATAAAACTAAAAATAAAACACTAGAGGTGCCCGAAATTGGCTCTAGTTAAAACAAGTTAAAAAGAACCCAATGAAGTAATTTGAAAACCTATTGTTTGCATAGAATCCGAAAAATCAACTTGCACACAACTCCGCACACACTCACAAGCATTATAGTTTGATTCCGAGTAACTCCTCGCTTTTCCGAAAAAAAAAAAGCCAATCATACTTTGTGCCCCGGTTCGAGAATTGAAATCAAGTTCAAAGCTAAGTTTGTGAAAATTTGAAGTCTTGGCAGGTAATTATGAGTTTGCATTGCTTGAGGACAAGCAATAGTTCGAGTTTGGGGTGTGATAAGTGTTCAAAAGTACTATTTTTCTTACCCTTTTACTCATATTATTGTTAGACTTAGGCTCATATTAGTTGCATAGTTAGCCATTCATGCATTAATCCATGTTTCCTTCAATCGTTGAGCTTGATTACATAACTTGGTGATTTTTGTGGAAATAGATGCTGCTTTGGTGTGTTTTTGTGTGTGTATGTGCAGGATCACTTGCCAAAGCAATGCCGAGCTAGTTGCCAGGGCAATGCATGAAGGATATGCCGAGCTAGTTGCCAGGGCAGTGCATGAAGGAGACGCCGAGCCAGTTGCCATGGCATTTGTCGACAAAGACCAAAAGCAATATGGATATCGAAATTCATGATTTTACAAGCCCAAGATGACATGGAGCAAGGTCCAAGCCCAAAGGAATTTGATTGCCATGCAGAGATTAAAAAAGAATTAAATTCCAAGAGGATAGGAGAAGTTCTAATAGGAATAAAATTATAATAAAGAATTATATTCTTTAAAGATAATTTAATTCCAACTCAAACTCCTCCTCAAAGAAGGACTTTGGCCTAGCCCTATAAATATCAAGGAGATTTCGACAATTCTATGATAGGAGAGCAAGAGGGAATTTCGACAAGACCAAGAGAGGAAGCAAAGGGGAATTTTCGGCAAGCATCTAGGGCAAGGGATTTTCGACAAGCTTCATCTTTTCTTCCTTGTTCGATTGGGTTCATGCTAGGGATTGCTTATCTTGTGTTTCTTTGGAACCTAGCCATGAACTAAATTTACTTGGCTATGGTTATTGTGTTTTGTGGTTGTGAGAAACTATTGGTTTTTGTTTAGGTAATAAGAGTTTGCACTTTTCTATTTCAAGGTTTATTCATTCTTGATTCTTATTATTGTTTGCGAGTGAATTGGGAGAGGATCTCGTGATTTCATCCATTTATCTAATATCGGGAGAGTTAGATTCAAGAAACGAATGAATATGATCTTTATGCAATCCAATGATGGTGAAGATTAATCCGGCAGGAATAAGTTAAGGATTTCAACGGCTAAGAGGAGCGCAAGATTGGTTGTTGTTCACCCTTGATTCACGCAGGGATGTATTATCAAGGCATGCACAAGTAGCTAGAGTTTCGACTTAGGGATAAGAAGAAACCATTGAAGAACGCTCCGCCAACCTTGAAGTTGCTGCCCGATCGCCCAAGTAGTTGCCCAACTAGTCGCCCAAGCAACCATCAATTAGTTGCCAAGGCAACCCGTTGTAAGCCGCCACGGCAAATCGAGTTGCCCATGCACTCTTTTACCAAGACAATCCAATCGGCTATCACTCCTCAACTCACGATAACCTAGCCTATCTCTCTCATTCGAATTCATCTTTTCTTTTACTTAATTGCTTTCTAGATTAGTTATTAGTTAAAACTTCTATAATCCTTCACTTGTGTTTTTACTTTTTACAGTGCAAGAGACTAGATTCTTGAAGTGGCACCAATCCCTGTGGAGACGATATCTTTTATACTATAACTTGCGACGTGTATACTTGCACAATTGCGTAGCACTTATTACGCGCAACAAGTTTTTTTCTAATAGGAATAAAATTATAATAAAGAATTATATTCTTTAAAGATAATTTAATTCCAACTCAAACTCCTCCTCAAAGAAGGACTTTGGCCTAGCCCTATAAATATCAAGGAGATTTCGATATCCATATTGCTTTTGGTCTTTGTCGACAAATGCCATGGCAACTGGCTCGGCGTCTCCTTCATGCACTGCCCTGGCAACTAGCTCGGCATATCCTTCATGCATTGCCCTGGCAACTAGCTCGGCATTGCTTTGGCAAGTGATCCTGCACATACACACACAAAAACACACCAAAGCAGCATCTATTTCCACAAAAATCACCAAGTTATGTAATCAAGCTCAACGATTGAAGGAAACATGGATTAATGCATGAATGGCTAACTATGCAACTAATATGAGCCTAAGTCTAACAATAATATGAGTAAAAGGGTAAGAAAAATAGTACTTTTGAACACTTATCCACCCCAAACTCGAACTATTGCTTGTCCTCAAGCAATGCAAACTCATAATTACCTGCCAAGACTTCAAATTTTCACAAACTTAGCTTTGAACTTGATTTCAATTCTCTGAACCGGGGCACAAAGTATGATTGGCTTTTTATTTTTCGGAAAACTGAGGAGTTACTCGGAATCAAACTATAATGCTTGTGAGTGTGTGCGGAGTTGTGTGCAAGTTGATTTTTCGGATTCTATGCAAACAATAGGTTTTCAAATTACTTCATTGGGTTCTTTTTAACTTGTTTTAACTAGAGCCAATTTCGGGCACCTCTAGTGTTTTATTTTTAGTTTTATTAAGTTAATTTAATTGACTAGAGCCGGTTTCGGGCACCTCTAGTTAAAAAAATTTTAACGCCTCCTAGAGCCAGTTTCGGGCACCTCTAGTGATCAATTTTTTTTAGCATATGCTAGAGCCAATTTCGGGTACCTCTAGCATTCATCCAATTTTTATTCTAATCCCCCAATTAGTTAATTATCAACCTAAGTTTACTAGAACTCCTTAAATCAATCAAACCACAATAGTGTTTCATCAAATTTAGCATCATAGTAAAATTCTAAGTTTTTCATGGTTATCCTAGAATAAAAATTCTATCAATTAAGTGCATTGGTAAAGTCATCATTGAATATTCATCAAATCTAAGCAATTCTTGTTCCAATGAAAGGCATGGCAAGCAATTTATGTATCCTAAATGTAATGCTTAAGATTAATGTAACTAAACATGGTAATTACTAATAACAGAGCTCAAAAGGTAGCGTCCAATCTGGTGGAACGACAATGGGTGCCGTGGTAAGCTTTTCCTTTAGGGTTTCGAATGCTTGGGCGCAATAATCATCAAAAACGAATACTTTATCATGTTCAAGCAAATTGCACAAGGGTTTAGTGATTTTAGAAAAATTATGAATGAACCTCCTGTAAAAACCTGCATGTCCAAGAAAGCTTCGAATTCCTTTAACCAAACTTGGTGGGGGTAATCTCTCGATCACGTCCACCTTGGCTTTGTCTACTTCAATTCCCTTGGATGAAATCTTGTGGCTGAGCACTATTCCTTCATCTACCATAAAATGACATTTCTCCCAATTAAGGACTAAATCAGTTTCTTCACATCTTGCCAACACCTTCTCTAAATTGCCGAGGCAGCTGACGAAGTCATTACCAAAAATATAAAAATCATCCATGAAGATCTCAAGGAAGTCTTCGACCATGTCTGAAAAGAGTGCTATCATGCATCTTTGGAAGGTTGTCGGGGCGTTACACAATCCGAACGGTATCCTTCGGAAAGCATAAGTATCGTATGGGCATGTGAAGGTTGTCTTTTCTTGATCTTCTGGTGCTATGGCAATTTGATTGTAACCTGAATAACCATCAAGAAAACAATAAAAGGGTTTACCTGCAAGACGGTCAAGCATTTGATCAATAAAGGGTAATGAGAAGTGATCTTTCCTAGTGGCTTTGTTTAGCTTTCGATAATCCATACAAACCCTCCAACCGGTCACAGTCCTGGTTGGAATGAGTTCATTGTTTTCATTACTTACCACCATTATACCTCCCTTTTTCGGTACACATTGTACTAGACTTACCCATGTACTATCAGAGATAGGGTGCCGGCGTTAAGCCACTTGATGATTTCTTTCATTACAACCCCTTTCATGGCATAATTCAGTCTCCTCGGGGCCTCAATTGAAGGTTTGTGATCATCTTCCAACAAAATCTTGTGCATGCACACTGCCAGGCTAATTCCCTTCAAGTCGCAATTGTCCACCCTATTGCCTTCTTGTGTAGCATCAACATTTTGATTAGCTTCTTTTCCTGCTCAGACTATAACTTAGAAGAAATAATTACAGGCAATGTATTATCGGTTCCTAAGTATGCATATTTTAGTTGCTCTGGCAACTGTTTCAACTCAAGAATCGGTGGTTGTTCAACAGAGGGTTTTTCGAGCTTACCTTCCTTACCTGAGTAATCCAGTGGTTCAAAGTATGTACCTGGTCAATTGACTAGCCAATTTGCCTCTTCTTGTTGTTCCTCATCGATCGGTTCTTCATACTCCACAGGTTCCTCTTGATCGACAATGTAGTTACCGAGGCAACTAAATTCCTCGTCGAAGTTAAACTCTATCGTGGCATGAAGAAGTTGGCATTCTTCTGGATCATCGGCGTGCCTTAGTGTTTGGAACACATTTAGTTTAACTTGCTGGTCATTCACCCTCATTGTGAGTTCTTACTTTTCAACATCGATCAAGGTTCTCCATGTTGCTAGGAATGGTCTCCCGAGAATGATAGGTGCATGCTCATCTGCTTCACAATCCAAAATAATAAAGTCAGCTGGAAAAATAAATTTATCAACTTTTACCAGTATGTTTTTGATTTTTCCCTCTGGATGTACATAGGATCTGTCGGCTAGCTGTAGCATAACTGTTGTAGGTCTTACCTTCCCGATTCCTAGTTTCTGGAAACCCGATTTAGGCATCAAGTTTATGCTAGCCCCAAGGTCGCATAATGCTTTCCCGACATAGTGGTTTCCAATGGAACAGGGTATTATGAAACTTCTGGGATCCTTTAACTTGGTTGGCATACGATTGTGCAACATGGCCATTGTAGCGATGTCCCTTTTTTTGTTAATCGCTAAAATAAAAATATGGCTTTTTCGAAGGATGTTTTTGAAAGGTGTTTGGATATAAAATATTTATTCCGTGGGGTTTACAAAAAACCTCATAAAAAATGGAGTCGCCACCGGCCACTTAGGTAGGCCGGACACCATAAAACCAGAGATTCAAAAAGACAGGGTTCGGGAGTCGGTTACCGGATGGGAAGGATTAGCACCCCCACACCGCCCAAAATTGGTACTTTAATAATTACCGCTTTATTAATATTGGATTTTCCGGATTAGAGTGACGATTATTTTAAATTTTGGTCATAATTGCGAATGTATTTTAGGGGTCCCGTTACCCGAGAATAAACGCCCAACCACTATCACTACGCTTGATACTGGTCCCGTTTACGCTCGGATAAAAGGACACCGCATTAACAATTTATATCTCGATATGCAATCTTAATGGCAAAAAATATAAAACATGGTAAAATGTTTAAATGTAGTAAATATTGTCATAACAGAATATTAATCTAACATAGATGATATTCTAGACTAAAACATGAATATACATATTATTCTAAATAATAGATAAAAACAACTATCATATGTCAAAATAACAAGGCAGGAATAAGTACATATATACGAACAAGTATTTCAAAAAGACATGCATACTGGTAATAGAACATATTTCAACATACACGGGTCCACATGTCGTACAAAAAGGGTAAATACACTAACATGTAACCCTAAAAAAGGAAACATACGAATATAAAATACGAAATACGCCATGTACGAATTAACTAAAACATAACATGCTTGATACGAATAACCGGATAAAAAAACATAAATATTATACTTAACACATATATACATAAAAACATGAAATACGAGTCATATACGAGGGGCATAAAATAAAATAATATCACTATATACGATTATAATACGAACAATAATATTTACAAAGAAGACATGACTGAAATGAAAGGAAAACGAAAATCAGTGGCTGAAATTAAAGAACGATAATATGTAATTTAGGGACGAAATTGCAAAACAAACAAAACCTAAAAGGACCAGAACTGTAATTAGACCAAGGGGCAGACCCAAAGTGAAAAATTCAAAAACGCGGGATGATTAAGGACGTAATTTTACCATTTAGAAACTGATTCGGTGTAATTTAGGGACGAAATTGTAACCTTTTGAAACATCAGGGGGACTGAGATTGTGATTATACCATGCGGCAAGACAAAAATGAAAATGTTGAAAACGCGGTGGGATTAAGTGTGTAATTTACCCATTTAACAAAATAAAAACAACTGTAAAAGCCCCCCTTTAAGGCCGAAATCAAAATTTTGGCCATTTGTTTCATTTTCTGTTTTTTCAGAGTTTTTGTTCTTCGTTTTCTCTCATCTTGTTCATATAATACCCAGAATCCGGCGGCCTGGCAGATATTTTTGACTTTCATTGCATCGTGGCCGTTGGATCAGATCTTGATCCAACGGCCCACAGTTACCTGCACATTGTAATTAAATTGGATTCAGATTTGGGCCAAATGGGCCTTGTAATTGAACTTGTAATTGGACTTGGACTTCCTATTTATTTGGGTTTAATATATATTTAATTTTTCATTTTACCAGCCCAATAATATTAATAATAATAATAATAATTATAACAGCAATACATGTATATACGAAAATGTCTACTTATATTATACAATCATTAACTAATATAATATTCTAGTATACGTACGTACAACCATACATATAATTAACATAACATTTATATATTAATCAAATACGCTCATACTCTAGATACATACGCGACATACATATACCCCTAATACGTATACATAGCTTATACATGCACACACCACCTTATATTAGTAACATTCATATAATAAATATACATGCAATATTAATATATTTACAAGTGAAAATGAGTGATTACAGTTGCCCCTCTTTGCTTGTTCTCATGGAATGGGAAACAAAGCAAAGATTCATAAGCACTCATTTTTATCAGACTTCCCTGTTTGTAGCCTTGGAAAAACGAATTGTTTTGGACATTTCCGCTCTTCCTTGACTGAATCTTCAGGCTCGTAAGTTCTTCCTATATAGAGCTTCGTCACCTTCCGATCTTGGAGCTACAGGCTCTTTCGACATAGAATCCTTCGCTCTCATTTTTATCAGACTTCCCTGTTTGTAGCTTTGGAAAAACAAATTCTTTTGGACATCTCCGCTCTTCCTTGGCTGAATCTTCAGGCTCGTAAGTTCTTCCTATATAGAGCTTCGTCACCTTCCGATCTTGGAGCTACAGGCTCTTTTCGACATAGAACCCTTCGCTCTCATTTTTATCAGACTTCCCTGTTTGTAGCTTTGGAAAAACGAATTCTTTTGGACATCTCCGCTCTTCCTTGGTTGAATCTTCAGGCTCGTAAGTTCTTCCTATATAGAGCTTCGTCACCTTCCGATCTTGGAGCTACAGGCTCTTTTGACATAGAACCCTTCGCTCTGACATCCCGAATTATGAGTCATTCCTTTCACTTTGAGACAATAAAGCTTGGAGTCCTTCCTATATAGAATTCTTTGCTTTCAACACTGGTTTCTCCTATATAAAACCTTTCGCGCCACTGATGGATTCTTCTGACTGGGAGTTCCTCCTATATAGAACTGCTAGTCTTCAAATCCTGGAGCCGTCAGTCCTTCCTATATAGAACTTTTGGCGTCTGAAGTCTCAGAGCTGCAGGTTCTTCCTATATAGAACCTTTCACTCTAAGACAATGAAGCTCAGAGTCTTTCCTATATAAGACTCTTTGCTTTCGACACAACAGGTTTCCTATATAACCATGTGTCATAGGTGAATTGCTTTGACTGGGAGTTCTTCCTATATAGAATCATGAGTCTTCACCTTGGAGCCATCACCCCTCCTATATAGAACTTTTTGGCGTCTGGAATCTCGAGCTACAGTTTCTTCCTATATAGAACCTTTTACTCTAAGACAATGAAGCTCTGAGTCTTTCCTATATAAGACTCTTTGCTTTCACACACAACAGTTTCCTATATAACCCTGTGTCATAGGTGAATTGCTTTGACTGGGAGTTCTTCCTATATAGAATCAAGCGAGTCTTCACCTTGGAGCCATCAGTCCCTCCTATATAGAACTTTTTGGCGTCTGGAATCTCAGAGCTACAGGTTCTTCCTATATAGAACCTTTTACTCTAAGACAATAAAGCTCGGAGCCCTTCCTATATAGAATTCTTCGCTTTCGACACAGCAGGATTTCCTATATAATCTTGCGTGTCATGGGTGAATAGAACTGCGAGTCTTCACCCTGGAGCTGTCAGTCCTTCCTATATAGAACTTTCAGCTTCTGAAGCCTTGGAGAGGAGGATTCTTCCTATATAGAACCTCTCTCTAGAGCTTGAAAACATGTGTCTTTTGTATGTAAAACATTGTTTTTCTCATTTGGGATTCACACCGTGACGGTCTTCGATGTCTCTTTGGATCTGCAGATACCTGTCTGAGACGAAAACAAAATGCTATGACAGATGAATGAATTGACATGCTCCTAATCCTAGTGATGTCTGACTATTCATGATGCATGAGATTCAATATCTTGGTGGGCTTATTCTGGTCCTTATTTGATCTTGATGTTCGCTTTATCCTTTCTTACGGGCATCGATACCCCGCTTCACTGCCAAGTTCAACCATCTCGACCTTTCTCTTTTTTCAATTCCGACTTGGAATTCTAAAGTGCCCTTTCGGGTTTTCAATTTAGAGATTTTTTTTTGAGAGGGGTGCCCTTCTGGTTTTCACCCAGGAGATTTCTTTTGTTATCTCGTATGTCTTCCTTGGATAGATAGGACATGTGCCATTGGTCATCCTACCTAGTTGTTTAAAGCTTCTCACCTTCCCTAGCCATTATGTAGGGAACTGGAGGACGGAGTTAACATCGTTTTCTTTGATCACCTGCAATTTTCAAGGTTAAATCATAGTAATGCTCCGAAATCTCTTGTTTCATTATAAGCCTATGTTATCTTATTTGACTAAAATTGATAAGAAGGCCAGGAATGGATGCTCAAAAACACGGCTTTATTACGATTAAGGGCTTCGAGATATCTTGAAAAGAAAGGTATGACACACATGAGTTAAGTATGAAAATACAAGATCCCTCATTATCTTCGATATGAATGATACATGACCCTGTCAACCGTGTAGAATTTTTTTGGCCCGAAGCCTTCTCTTCACAATGTTCATGAAGATGCCCTTCTCTTCGGATATTCAACTTTTCAACTTACCCGAGCCGCCCTTTGCGGGTTTTCAACTCGAGTCCTTCCTTTGCTTCAAGACGCCCGGTTTCGGGTTTTCGTCCTGAGCTCTCCATTTTTTTAGAGATAATATTTCTTGACGACATCAGAATTTACGGGATTTTTCAGCTCGTCCCCGTCCATTTCTGTTAGGATCAGGGCTCCTCCTGAGAAGGCCTTTTTTATGACGTACGGTCCTTCCCAGTTGGGCGTCCATTTTCCTCGAGAATCTTTCTGGATAGGGAGGATTCTCTTGAGTACCAGATCCCCTTCTTTGAATTCTCTTGGGCGCACCTTTTTGTTGTAAGCCTGTACCATCCGCTTTTGGTACATCTGACCATGACAAATAGCCTTTAGTCTTTTTTCGTCAATGAGATTTAGCTGGTCGAATCTGGCCTGCACCCATTCAGCTTCTTCCAGTTTTACTTCGTTTAAGACCCGGAGGGACGGAATCTCTACCTCAATTGGGAGTACTGCCTCGGTACCATACACCAAGGAGTAGGGCGTTGCCCCCGTTGATGTGCGAATGGACGTCCTATAGGCGAAAAGGGCAAAAGGCAACTTCTCATGCCAATCCCTGTAGGTATCCGTAGTTTTTGCTATGATCTTCTTTATGTTCTTGTTTGCTGCTTCCACTGCTCCATTCATTTTAGGACGATAGACTGTGGAATTATGGTGTGTTATCTTGAATTGAGTGCACACGTCTTTCATCATTTTGTTGTTTAGATTGGAAGCGTTGTCGGTGATGATCCTCTCTGGCAATCCGTATCGACAAATAATTTCTTTCTTTAAGAACTTACAAACTGTAGTCCTGGTGATATTGGCGTAAGACGCTGCCTCTACCCATTTAGTGAAGTAGTCTATGGCGACCAAAATGAAACGGTGCCCATTGGAGGCTTTCGGATGGATCTGCCCGATGACGTCCATGCCCCATGCTACGAAAAGCCACGGAGAATTCATGGTGTGTAAAGGCGATGGGGGTGCATGAATCTTGTCAGCGTAAATTTGGCATTTGTGACATTTTAAAGCGCGTAATCGATGCAATCTCCCTCCATGGTCAACCGTAAATAACCGTATCTCATAATTTTCCGGGCTATAGACAGCCCGTTGGCGTCGTTCCACGATCCCGTCATGTACTTCAGCTAAGATTTCCTTCGCCTCCGGGCATCCACACATCTCATCAATGTTTGATCATGACTTCTCCTATATAGGATTTCCCCATCTAGGATATATTTTGTTGCCATTTTTCTCGAGCGCTTTTCATCATTGTCGTTTGCCCTTCGGATACTTTCAAGCTTGACATATTGCGGGATGTCATAGTACCATGGATTTCCGTCAATCTCTTCCTGTATATTACAACAATGAGCAGGTTTTTCAAACGTCTGCATCTCAATGGGCTTCATTTCTGCCCCGGTGTTTGTTTTAAACATGGACGCCAAGGTTGCCAATGCATCTGCCATCTGATTTTCTTCTCGGGGTAGGTAATTGAAGCTGACCTTTTCGAACTCTTTGACGAGCTCTTGGATCCATTCGTGATATTTGACCAACTTCGGGTCTCTGGTTTCCCACTCTCCGCGCAATTGGTAAATGACTAGGGACGAATCTCCGAACACTCGAAGTTTCTTAACCTTTCTTTCGATGGCTGAGTTCAGTCCCATGATGCAAGCTTCGTATTCAGCTATATTGTTTGTGCAGAAGAATTCCAATCTGCTGGTGAAAGGATAATAGACGTCCTCAGGTGAAATTAGTACTGCCCTTATCCCATGTCCGAGGGCATTGGAGGCTCCATCGAAGTAAAGTTTCCATGACATATCATCTGAAATCTCTTCTTCGGTTGTGATGCACATTAAGTCTTCGTCTGGGAAACTAAAGTTCAATGCCTCATAGTCATCCGAAGCACGACTAGCCAGGAAATCTGCTACGGCACTCCCCTTTACAGCTTTCTGATTAACATATACGATGTCGAATTCGGATAATAGCATCTGCCATCGAGCCATCCTTCCTGTTAGCGCTGGCGCTTCCATTAAGAACTTTAATGGGTCTAGCTTGGATATCAACCAGGTAGTATGGTATAACATGTACTGTCTGAGCCGCTTGGTAGCCCAAACTAGAGCACAACACATCTTTTGTACTGGCAGGTACCGTGTTTCGCAATCATTGAATTTCCTGCTCAGGTAATAGATGGCTTGCTCCTTTTTTCTTGACTCATCGTGTTGCCCCAGTACACATCCCATTGAATTCTTGAAGACCGTTAAGTAGAGAATTAGTGGTCGACCAGGTACTGGTGCGACTAAAATTGGAGCATTTGTCAGGTACCTTTTGATCTTTTCTAGGGCTTTTTGACATTATTCATCCCATACGCCAGAATTATTTTTTCTAAGAAGTCTGAAGACCGGGTCGCATTGATTGGTTAATTGGGAAATGAAACGAGAGATATAATTCAGCCTCCCCAGGAAACCGCGGACTTTCTTCTGCGTGCGGGGTGGTGAAAGGTCCTGGATGGCTTTCACTTTATCCGGGTCAATCTCAATCCCTCTTCTGCTTACTACGAACCCCAAGAGTTTTCCAGAAGTAACGGCGAAGGTACACTTGGCAGGATTGAGCCTTAGTTGGTACTTCCGTAGTCTTTGGAATAGTTTTCTCAAGTTCTGTAGGTGTTCTTCCTCTGTTCGAGACTTGGCAATCATATCGTCCACGTATACTTCTATTTCTTTGTGCATCATGTCATGGAAAAGAGTCACTATTGCTCTTTGGTATGTTGCCTCTGCGTTCTTTAGCCCAAACGGCATCACTTGATAACAAAAAGTACCCCACATGGTTATGAATGTGGTTTTCTCCATGTCGCTAGGATCCATCTTTATCTGGTTGTACCCTGAGAAGCCGTCCATGAAGGAAAACCATGAATGTCCTGCGGTGTTGTCAACCAGCGTGTCAATATGTGGCAAAGGGAAGTTGTCTTTAGGGCTAGGTCGATTCAGATCCCTATAATCTACACACATACGAACTTTTCTGTCTTTCTTTGGTACTGGTACAATGTTTGCAACCCATTCGGGGTATTTGGCTACCTCCAAGAATCCAGCATCAAATTGCTTTTTCACTTCTTCTCGGATTTTTAACAACATCTCTGGCATCATTCTCCGAAGTTTTTGCTGTACTGTTTTGCACTCCGATTTTGTTGGAAATTTGTGCACCACTATGTCGGTATTCAATCATGGCATATCTTGATAAGTCCAGGCGAAGACATCCTTGAATTCCTGAAGTAGGGCTATCAGTTCATGCTTGGTTTTTGAGGAAATAGTCGTTCCTATTTTTATTTCTTTTCTCGCTTCTTCAGTCCCCAAGTTGACAATTTCTGTTTCTTCTTGGTGGGGCATAATCTGCCTTTCTTCGTCGTTCACCATTCTCTTTAACTCTTCCGGGACCTAAATTTCTATTTCATCATATCCTCCCTCAATTTCCTCTGAGACCTCAGGGCATTCGAAATTTACTCCAGGATCGGATCCGGTATCATTCATATCGTCAATCATGAGAGACCTGCATTAAATGAGAATGAATTGTATTGGGAAAGAGACGGCTTTACATGAAGGGAATGAATATGAAGAATGCATGAATGGAATAAATGAGACTTTGGTCATTTTTAAGAAAGTGGGGATATTTTCATTTCAATCAAAAAGTTAACATAGGTGCCCCATACAAGAGATCCCCATTGTCTATGGGCAAAAACAAAAGGTTGATTCGGAGCATTACTCTGATCTATTCCTAAAAACTACAGGTAGATCAATGCAGCTCCAGTTATCGAGTGTTTCCCCGGGATGGCAAGGGCGGATGTTGGTCAACATTTTGCTACCTCGGTCCTTTTCAGCTATCATGTTGATGTACATCCCTTCAAATGATTTACTGAGTATTTCCTTCTAGTTAAGTTCATCATTTTTCTTCATTGCCTCTCCAATATCTTGACCTGGCTGGTAGAACCCTCCGGAGACGAAAGTGGCTTTCAAACTAGGAAAGGACATCGACCTCTACGGAATGTCTTCTCCTTTAGATCTGGCTTTTCTTTGCTCCTCATTTCTCTTATATTCCTCTTTCTTCTGTTGGACACTTGGTTGATAACCCAGCCCGAAACGATCCTTCTTGGTTATCATATTCTTGGGTCTCAGGTTTCCTTGTAATTTCTTCCCCAGCCCTTTTCCTATTTTGGCTCCTCGGCCCAGAGTTTCTGCGACGGTCATCTTAGTACAATTAGATAACCTGGGGTAAGGGATCCGGCTTCCCTCTGAAACGAATGTGGCATTTACTAGTTCTAATGCTCGGAACGAGCATTCTGCAGCATCTTCATCATTTTGAATGTAGGGGGTGTCTGATGTCACGGAAGCAACAAATTCATGCTCTGCTTCTACGGTGACCAATTTGCCTTCAACTACAAATTTTAATTTCTGATGCAATGATGATGGGACAACTCCTGCGGAGTGGATCCACGGTCTTCCCAATAGGCAGCTGTAAGATGGTTTTATGTCCATCACCACAAAATCGATCACATATTCGGTTGGTCCGATCAATAGGGGCACCTCAATTTTCCCCATTGTTCCTTTTTGCGTACCATCAAAAGCTCTTACCGAGTTGTACCAAGGCTTTAGGTGCGAACCATCTATTGGCAATTTTTGCAGGGTTACCATAGGTAAGACATTCAATGCTGACCCGTTGTCGATCAGTACTCCTGGTAATACATACCCTTTGCAGTGGGTAGTGATGTTAAGGGCTTTGGTAGACCCCATTCCTCCCTCCGGGATCTCATCATCACTGAATGTGATATGATTATAGGCGGTAATATGCCCTACTATCATGTCCAGGTTTGTTACAGAAATGTCCTGGGGCACAAAAGTTTGATTCAGCACTTTCAATAGCGTCTCTCGATGCTTCTCTGAACTCAAGAGTAATTCCAGCACTGTGATCCGGGCCGGTTGTTTCCGTAGTTGTTCCACTACGCTGTACTCGCTATATCTCAAGAACTTTAGAAATTCTTTGGCCTGGGCCTCAGTTACCGGTTCATTTATCTTTTGGGGAGGTTCTTCTCCAAATATCTGCGTAGGGCTAACTGCTGTATTCTTCCCCCTATCTTTTTCAGCTGCTCTCAAAGCCTCGGAGGAATATCATCGGCCGCTCCTTGTGAAATGGCCTGCTTCACCAACGTTCACATTGTTCTGGCTTTGTTGGTCTTCCAGCGTAGGCTCTTTTACCTGTTCATGTTCTGATTTTTCTGGCATGGTCACATTCGCGGCATAATTCTAGGGAATTTGTCGCATGTCTTTGAATGGGAATGGAGATGGTGCTGAAATGACGATCTTGGGATTTATTTTGCTGGTTTCTCCTCGAGACACACCGCATTTCTGTCTCCGGGAGAGATGATAAAAGGTCTATCCTTCCCGTATCTAGCTTTGGGGCTATCTGTCATGTGTACGTCTGATCCCTTCCCCATGGGTTCCTCAAAGAATTCAATTTGTTTTTCATTCATCAATTTCTGCACCAATTTCTTGAACTCTTCACATTCTTGGATATCATGCGCTTCAGTCTGATGGAATTCGCAATACTTTCCACATTCCTTCTGCCTTATTATCATGCCTTTGTTGATCACACGAGCCATGCATAATTGTTGAAATACCCACTGTAAAGGAGACTTGATTTCTGACACGTCATCCTTTATCCTCCTGGTAAAGCATTCTTCTATGACGTTTACCCCTCTGCTCCCATGATTGGGCAGCGGGTTGTTGGCTACGCTTGGCTCTTCAAACTTCAATATCCCAGAATCGATTAAATTCTGCACAAGCTTTTTGAAGGCAAGGCAATTCTCAGTGGGATGTCCAGGGGTACCACCGTGATAGTCGCAATGTGTGCTTGGATTGTACCAAGGCGGGAAGGGTGGATTGACAGGATTAACGATGTATGGTCGGACCAAGTCTGCTTCATACAACTGGGAATAAAGCTCTGAGTATGAAACAGGTAGGGGTGAAAGTTCTCCTCTCTTTATCCTTTCTCGTGACTCTCTCATCTCTTTGATTTGAATTTTGTGTTTTTCCCACAGTGCTTGTGGCTGTGAGACTGTGAAGTTCTTCTTGGTGTATAGGTGCTGGTGGTGTTTACTTCATTTCTCTTGTTATACTTTCGAGACCCTTCCCCACCATCTATTCTGTCGCTCTTGATTGCCAGTTCGAGAGACTCCCCAGTCCTGATTAAGTCGGCGAAACACTGTGTTGTGTTATTAATGAGGCGGTCAAAGAGTGCCCCTTTCAGTGTATTGACAAATAATGGCGTGATTTCATGCTCCGGGATAGGTGGCTGGATTTGGGCGGCCATTTCTCTCCACCTTTGGGCATATTGTCGCAGGCTTTCATTGGACTTTTGCCCCATATTTTCTAACATGATTCTGCTAGGGATCATGTCTGTTACATGTTTGTATTGCTCGGAAAATGCTTTAGACAGATCTTTCCATGTTTTAACATTCGCTTTGCTTAACTGAGTATACCAACGTAACGCCGCTCCAGTTAGACTATCCTGGAAACAATGGATCAACAGCTTTTCATCTTTATGGTAAGCCGCCATTTTTCTACAATACATCGTTATGTGTGCAGAAGGACATGTGGTTCTGTCATATTTATCGAACTCTGGCATTTTGAATTTTGGCGGCAAGACAAGATCAGACACCAGACTTAGGTCACTAGCGTCGTTTCCTGATTCTTCATTTGATTGTAACGCTTTAAATTTTTCTTCCATGATGCGAAATCTTTCTTCCCACTTTCTTTCTACCTCATTCCTAATTTTTTCGACCATATTCAGGTCCGGCACTTCTTCTTCATAAAGTGCTTCGGTATCAAGGGGTTGAGTCTCAGGAGCCCCTATTTGAAAGCCGGAAGACATTCTGCGCAGGTCAATATACACCTTCTTAGCCTGGTTTGGTGCAGTTGGTTGAACCTTGAAGTGAGCCGGTACCTTCTCAGTTCTGGAACATTTTCTCCTTCTACTCGTTTTCAAAGACTTTTTGCCAAAATGCAGCTTATGTCGAAACTATAGATGTTTGTGACTGCGCAATCTGATCACTAAGGCTTCTCTGGGCCTCTTCAAGCCTTGTCTCGAGCTCTCTTTGCCCTCTTTCTAGACTGATTATTCTTTCTTCCATGAGCTTTCTTTGTAGCCGGGTAAAGTATAGATGATGAATGATTGCGGGTTAACTACATACAATGCCACAATATTCATATTGTTAATATGGTTGTAAAAAATAAATGCATATACAATGATGCAAATGTTATGATGCAAATGCAAGAATGCATGCGACACAAGGTATCGATTCACTGGTAATCACCCTTTTGAATTACTTCCACGGAATTAAAGGGTCCTGACATAACAAAATTGTGTTACAAAGTAAAGATCCCTAGTACAAAAGATCTAATTATAACACAGTCTTATAGATAGACTCTAGCTCTATCTCCTAACTTTCCAATTGCCTTGAGCAGCTTGAGGAACCTAGGAGCTTCTTCCATTCCCGGGGCTATAAAAGGTCGGAGTGTCTCAGCTTCGACAGCTAAATTATTTACATGTCTGGCGACCCGTTGTATGTCCACCATTAGGTTTGCGTAGTACTCGGGGTCTCGTCTGTACTGTTCGAGCAGCGTCGCGTAATCTCTTCGCCAATAGGTGTCCCTCCGCTGCAGCTTCCTCGAACACATTAATTCTTTCCTTGTAATCCTCCACAACTGCTTCGAGGGACCCGATTCGTGCTTGTAACACATCCACTTCGCGTTCTCTTTCTTGCAGCTCCGTGAAGTTATTCCTACGGCAGTACATTCGAAGTGAGTGTTCGACTTCCGCCATCTTTCCTTTTAATTCATCATTTTGACTTTGGCTTTGCCCCAATTTTTGAACAGTGTCATCATACAATTTCTGCATCTCTAACAGTCTATTTCGACTACTTACGGATTTTCTTTTCCATGCGGCGACACTTTCTCTCTCATGATGAACAACCTGTTTTCCCTTGCTGATTTCTTGTCTGAATCTTTCTTTCTCTTGATCAATGGCCTTCTTGGCGGACCGTTTTTCTTCCTCCATAGCCAAACGGTAGCTTTCAATCTCTTTCTCGATCGCTCTTTTGTTAATTTCTCGTTCTTCTTCCACCAAACGGATGCCGTTCATTCTTTCTCTTTCCACAGCTATGAACTGATTCCGGCTGGCCTTTTGTATTTTTGCCTGTAATAGGAGGGCATCTTTTTGATAAAGAGTATTCTTGTCGCTCAAATCTGCATTTATTTTCTTCAGTTGCCTAATGATCCCATCCCGCTCGTCAACTTCTAAGCTTGCTTTATAGAGTTCACTCGCATGTTGGGTCTGTTGAATGTCCATTTTCTTTTTAACTTCCTCGAGTTCACTCCTTAAGACGTCGGCTTCGGACGGTACCACCCTTGTAAGCTCTTCGAGTGACATTGCTGGTCCTTGATCAGATTTAGGAATCACATCATTAACCCTCAAACATCTCCAAAGATCGTAATCTGGGGTAGTCATGCGCTCGGTATCTCCTTCCACCCTGATCCGATAACAATGATCCCAGGCCCTCATGATGGTCTGAATTTTTCCTTTGAACTCTCCTTTAAAAAGAAATTCAGTTTGGCTTAATCCGGCGGTATTGGGAATGAACTGTCGTGATCCGAACTGCCGAGACACTAAAAGTGGAGCACTAGCGATCCCTCCATGTAATCCTAACATCATCAGCCAGTTGAAGTCACCACAACTGTATAGAAAATAATTAACTTTACCGAGCCATGGGACCCTCCATGCTATGTCTTCATCTTGAATGTTCCTGAAGAAACTGGTCCACATTTTTGTTTTCAAATCTTCTCGCCATTCCTTTGCTAAGTATTCTCGTAAAGGCGAAAAACCTTGGAAGGATATCCCGGCGGGACTCTTGTCGGCGTCTTCCACATGTGACTCGGATCCATACTTGTAATAGCTGTGCGCGCAGCCTCAAAACATCCTTCTTCATGTTTCCGCTAGCGTTTAAGGAAATGAAAGTCTCGACCAAGATTGCTGGTACCGGGTTTGCTTTCCGTTTCACCCGCTCAAACAAATCCGAATGGCTATGTCAATGTTCCCAGTACTGGGAAAGATCACCAAGCCATATATTCCTAAAGCGAATAAGTCCATTTTCTTTGCCTCGCCGGATGTGTCGATATGATGTCCCGAATACTCTCCCATGCAAAGACCGTATTATCTCCTCGGATTTGAAGGAGGCCACTAACCCAATCGCCACTCATTCCCGCAAAGGTTTTGAGTTTCGTAGTGTAATTCTGATTCCTTGAGGCTTCGTAGATCCAATCTTCCTGGATATTTCTCTGGTTAAGTAAAGCAATGTATTCTTCTACCGTAGGCATCATGTCCTGCCCATTAAAGGTGAAGCGACAAAAAGCCGGATTCCGAATCGGACTATAGCTCGGAGTAGGGGCTGGTTAATCAACATATAACACGGTGTGCGATGTCGCCATAACTATTGCGAGAACAAGTCTTGTAGTCTTCGGTCCCATCTTTCCCAAATGCTTTGAAGATCCCACAAGTCGTTACGTTGAAGACTCACATAAGTGTATCCTGCTATTATGCGTTCGTTTGGCAAACTGTCTCCTTGGATTTTCTGATTGACTTGACCAATGTCCGATGACAAATTAAGCTCTTCTTTCCTAAGACACCTTTTTCCATAGTGAAAGACTTTACGATCAGGCAAACCACTTGATCCAAGACCTTTATGCGATGCAAATGCAATGATGTATGAGAAAAAGAACAAAAAGCGAAAAGAAGACAAGTCAAGATGCATAAAATTGATAAATATATAAATAAAATGACAAAATTAAATGTAATAAACACACAAAACAACCCTATTTATCCCGTCTAAAACCTAAGGTTATCCGCATGGCTCTAACAGGTAGGTTTCTATGTTCTCTACATGCAGTGTTGGTGCTAGGAGGTACCCGAATTGTCCTTGCTGTCCCCTACTAAGGGTAGCAAGGCCCCCGATCATCACCCATTATAGGCTCCTTTCAACCGGGTTCAATTCAGGGGGACCCATTCGCTTATGCCCGTACAAAGGAACGATATCCTTACGAAAGCATAAGGTACTCGAGCCCCGAAGGTACTTGCTAGGCCCATACGGGAGAACGATATCTCCACGAAAGCATTAGCGTTTTCCCCCCACTTAAAAAGACGGGTTTATATGCCATATTTTAAATGCGTTAAAATAAACGCGCAATTATGACCGAATGTTAATTTAATAGTCACTTTAATCCGGAACTTCCAATATTAGTAAAGCGGTAATTATTTTAAAAGCTTGACTCTCATTTGTTTTTTTTTCGAAAAAACAAAAATGTCCCCAGCGGAGTCGCCATCTGTAGCGATGTCCCATTTTTGTTAATCGCTAAAATAAAAATATGGCTTTTTCGAAGGATGTTTTTGAAAGGTGTTTGGATATAAAATATTTATTCCGTGGGTTTTACAAAAAGCCTCATAAAAAATGGAGTCGCCACCGGCCACTTAGGTAGGCCGGACACCATAAAACCAGAGATTCAAAAAGACAGGGTTCGGGAGTCGGTTACGGATGGGGAAGGATTAGCACCCCCACACCGCCCAAAATTGGTACTTTAATAATTACCGTTTTATTAATATTGGATTTTCCGGATTAGAGTGACGATTATTTTAAATTTCGGTCATAATTGCGAATGTATTTTAAGGGTCCCGTTGCCCGAGAATAAACGCCCAACCACTATCACTACGCTTGATACTGGTCCCGTTTACGCTCGGATAAAAGGACACCGCATTAACAATTTATATCTCTATATGCAATCTTAATGGAAAAAAATATAAAACATGGTAAAATGTTTAAATGTAGTAAATATTGTCATAACAGAATATTAATCTAACATAGATGATATTCTAGACTAAAACATGCATATACATATTATTCTAAATAATAGATAAAAACAACTATCATATGTCAAAATAACAAGGCAGGAATAAGTACATATATACGAACAAGTATTTCAAAAAGACATGCATACTGGTAATAGAACATATTTCAACATACACGGGTCCACATGTCGTACAAAAAGGGTAAATACACTAACATGTAACCCTAAAAAAGGAAACATACGAATATAAAATACGAAATACGCCATGTACGAATTAACTAAAACATAACATGCTTGATACGAAATAACCGAATAAAAAACATAAATATTATACTTAACACATATATACATAAAAACATGAAATACGAGACATATACGAGGGGCATAAAATAAAATAATATCACTATATACGATTATAATACGAACAATAATATTTACAAAGAAGACAGGACTGAAATGAAAGGAAAACGAAAATCAGTGGCTGAAATTAAAGAACGATAATATGTAATTTAGGGACGAAATTGCAAAACAAACAAAACCTAAAAGGACCAGAACTGTAATTAGACCAAGGGGCAGACCCAAAGTGAAAAATTCAAAAACGCGGGATGATTAAGGACGTAATTTTACCATTTAGAAACTGATTCGGTGTAATTTAGGGACGAAATTGTAACCTTTTGAAACATCAGGGGGACTGGGATTGTGATTATACCATGCGGCAAGACAAAAATGAAAATGTTGAAAACGCGGTGGGATTAAGTGTGTAATTTACCCATTTAACAAAATAAAAACAACTATAAAAGCCCCCCTTTAAGGCCGAAATCAAAATTTTGGCCATTTGTTTCATTTTCTGTTTTTTCAGAGTTTTTGTTCTTCGTTTTCTCTCATCTTGTTCATATAATACCCAGAATCCGGCGGTCGGCCGCCGTGTTCTCCGCCGCCGGCCGCCGCTAACCGGTGCCGATGAGCCTCCAAAATAGACCAAAACATCCCCCTTGTCGTCCTCAATACGAATCCTAGGTTGGATTCAGAGGATAAGCCCCTATTTGTCATAGATCTAGGAAATACGAACCTCAAAAAAAAATATTTTTTAGACCAAAATACAACTACAAAGGGTCTTCTCCTCCCTTTAGTTCACCAGATCTGGCTTGTAGAAGCCGAAAGGCTTATCACCGAGGGAGGGAAGACCCACAAACGACTCGGTTTTTACAACTTTCAGGTTTTTTTGTATTACAAGATCTTTGTTTTTTGTGTTACTACCCTTGTTCTCTCTTTTTTTCGCTAATCCTTTTCTTGCTAATCTTTTCGCTAATCTTTTCGCTAATCTCCGTTACAAAAGCCCCGTTTCATATATATTACTGCCTTCTGTTTTTTGGTTGCAAGTTGCATCTTCTTTTTTTCAAGTCTGAATTGACATCTTGCTTGTTGTCTTTGGCATAATCAACGCGGGATCAATATCGGCGCGGTGGCGGTGTGGTCGTTTCGCCGAGGCCAGACGTGTTTTTTGGCCGTTAGATCGATCTGATCTAACGGTCGAGATGGCTTGAAGAACGATCGGCCCGATGAAGCCTCGATCGATGAGACAGGCTTGAGATTTCGCCACGTGGAGCTCCGCAATCGAGGAGTCGAACGCGCGGGATCTTACGCGCGTGGGATATTAAAGCGTCCGCGCGTGGACCACACGCGCGCGTGGCACTCGAACGGTCCATACGTGTGGAGCACGCGCTGGCGATATTTTTGACTTTCATTGCATCGTGGCGTTGGATCGATCTTGATCCAACGCCCCACGCTACCCCATTTTGTAATTAAATAGGATTGATTTGGGCCAAACGGGCCTTGTAATTGAACTTGTAATTGGACTTGGACTTCCTATTTATTTGGGTTTAATATATATTTAATTTTTCATTTTACCAGCCCAATAATATTAATAATAATAATAATTATAACATCAATACATGTATATACGAAAATGTCTACTTATATTATACAATTATTAACTAATATAATATTCTAGTATACGTCGTACAACCATACATATAAATTAACATAACATTTATATATTAATCAAATACGCTCATACTCTAGATACATACGCGACATACATATACCCCTAATACGTATACATAGCTTATACATGCACACACCACCTTATATTAGTAACATTCATATAATAAATATACATGCAATATTAATATATTTACAAGTGAAAATGAGTGATTACAACCATGCATCCCTCTGTTGCGGCAACTGTTTCAAACTCTCCTAGCCTTGTTCTCTTGGACACAATGTCTTTAAGGAACTTGGCATAGTTCGGCATTTGTTCAATTGCTTCCACCAATGGTAGGTTGATGTGGACTTGCTTTAGGATATCAAGAAACTTCTTGAATTGATATTCTTGCTTTTGTCGCTTCAACCTTTGTGCGAATGGTGGTGGAAGTCAGATATCTTCGATCCTTTCATTGGTTTGGAATCTGATTGATGGCATTGCTGGAACAACTGGAGTTGCCGAGGCATCATCAACTGGAGTTATCGTGGCGTGCCTATCGTTGGTTACCGAGGCATGCTTATTGCCGGTTGCCGCGGCAATTCCTGGCTCATCCTCTAAGGTTTTGCCGCTGGGTTCGTCTTGATCTTTTTATGGAGTTTTGTTTGGTGAGCGAGCTTGGGCCTCTTTAAGTTGTTAGCCACTTCTAGTGGTGATCGCCTTACATTGCTTATGGCCAGTTCCTCTTGCGACTTTAGTATCGCTAGGTAAACCTCCTTGCGGTCTAGTATTCAGGTTTTGAGCAAATTGCCCGACTTGATTTTTCGATGATTTGATTGTCGCCTCTTGGTTTTGTAATCTCATCTCGGTCCTGTTAATAAAAGCATCAGTTCTTTTTATGAATTTACTATTCTCAGCCATATAAGATTCAGTTTTCAACATAAAAGCATTGAGAGAATTTTCCAAAGAACTAGATGTTGTCGGTTGTTGCTGCGGCAACTGTTGCCGTGGCATATTCTACTAGAATCCTGATGCTTGTGCATTCTGATTGTTCTGGTTTAGAGCATTGTTGGGATTACTCTAAGAAAAATTTGGGTGCTTCTTCCAAGCTGAATTGTATGTATTGGACATCACATTGTTGTTCCGGTTGTAATTCCCCACATAGAAACTGGATTTCGGATTCTGCATACATTCAGAATAATCATGGTTACCACCACATAACTCACAAAAAGAATCCATTACCTTGACCTCATGTGTGTTGTTTGGTTTCTGCATGTTCTGGACCATCTTGGTTAAAGTGGCCAATTGTGCCGAAATTGAGTCTGATGATCCTAGTTCATGTATTGTGGCTCCTCCTCTTCTAGTAGAGGGGAATTGATAATCATTCTTGGCAAGCCTGTTTAGAATTTGCATTGCTTCCTTCGGTGACTTATCTAGGAGTATGTCGTTTGCTGAGGCGTCTAGCATCATCCTTGTTGGTGTATTCACAGCATTGTAAAACATTGTTACTTGTGCCTACACTGGGAATCCGTGTATGGGGCATTTGTGAAGAAGTTCTCTATATCGCTCCCAAGCCTCGTACATGGATTCATCATCTGCCTGCCGAAAAGAAGTAATTTCTTTACGAAGCCTATCAATTAAATTTGTAGGATTAAATCGAGCAAGGAAATCACGACAAAGATCGGTCCAAGATCCTATTGATCCGGCAGGAATACTATTCAACCATGCTTTCGCCCTATCCTTCATTGAATAGGGGAATAATCTTAATCGTAAAACATCGGGGGTGACTCCTTGTATTTTGAATGAATTGTAAATCTCGAGAAAAGATTTAAGATGTTGTCGTGCATCTTCAGTTGCTAAGCCGCCAAATTGACCAATTGTGTTGATCATATTAAACATCACCAGTTTCAAATCAAAGTGGTCGGCTTCAATTTCAGGTGTGACAACTCCTGGATTAAGTCCATCAAGATCTTCTTCAAGATAGTCTCGAATAGTTCTGTTTCGTGCAAGAATCACCCCTCCTCCTGCTGGAACATCTTGATTCATATTGTCGTCTTGATTAGCCATTGCTACTCTTAACCTTCGTCTAAGTCTTTGTAAGGTTCGTTCAATTTCTGGATCAAAGGGATATTCTGGTGTAATCGATCTCGCCCTGGTCATATACCAATGCAAAACCAAAGTTTGTTAACCCTTTGAATCTTAAACAAGAAAAATAAAAAAAAGTGCAATAAAATAAAAACAAAGTCGCTATTGCCAATCCCCGGCAGCGGCGCCAAAAACTTGTTGTGCGTAATAAGTGCTCCGCAATTGTGCAAGTGTACATGTCACAAGTTATAGTATAAAAGATATCGTCTCCACAGGGATTGGTGCCACTTCAAGAATCTAATCTCTTGCACTATAAAAAGTAAAAACACAAATAGAAGATTATAGGAGTTTAACTAATAACTAAACTAGAAAGCAATAAAGTAAAAGAATAGATGAGATCAAATGAGAGAAAATAGGCCAGGTTATCGCGAGTTGAGGTGTGATAGTCGATTGGATCGTCTTGGTAAAAAAGTGCAAGGGCAACTCAGTTGTCGTGGCAACTTGCACAACGGGGTTGCCTTGGTAACTAATCGATGGTTGCCTGGGTGACTAGTTGGGCAACTACTTGGGCCTCTGGGTAGCAACCTTCAAGGTTCGGCGGAGCGTTCTTCAATGGTTTCTTCTTATCCCTAAGTCGAAACTCTAGCTACTTGTGCATGCCTTGATAATACACCCCTGCGTGAATCAAGGGTGAACAACAACCAATCTTGCGCTCTTTTTAGCCGTCGAAATCCTTAACTTATTCCTAAGCCGGATTAATCTTCACCATCAATAGATTGAATAAAGATCATATTCATTCGTTTCTTGAATCTAACTCTCCCGATATTAGATAAATAGATGAAGTTACGAGATCCTCTCCCAATTCACTCGCAAACAAGAATAAGAACCAAGAATGAATAAACCTTGAATAGAAAAGTGCAAACTCTTTTTACCTAAACAAAATCCAATTGTTTCTCACAACCACAAGACACAATAACCTTTGCCAAATAGATTTAGTTCATGGCTAGGTTCCAAAGAAACACAAGATAAAGAATTCCTAGCATGAACCTAATTAAACAAGAAAGAAAAAGATGAAGAATGGATGAAACCTTCTTGTCGATATCTCCCCTTGAAGCTTGTCGAAAATTCTCTCTTCTTTCCCCATTGGAGTTGTCGAAATTTCTCTCATCTCTCTCCCTTTGGAGTTGACGTCATGGCCTCTAATTTATAGGGCTAGGTCAAAGTCCTTCTTTGAGGAGGAAGTTAAGTTGGAATTAAATTATCTTTAAAGAATATAATTCTTTATTATAATTATATTCCTTCTAGAACTTCTCTTATCTTCTTGGGATTTAATTCTTCTTTAACCTCTTCGTGGAAATCAAACTCATTTGGGATTTAGCTTTGCTCCACGTCATCTTGGGCTTGTCTAGTCATCAATTTCGACTACCATATCACCTTATTCTTTGTCGACAACTGCCCTGGCAACTGGCTCGGTATCTTCTTCATGCATTGCCCTGGCAACTAGCTCGGCATCTCCTTCATGCATTGCCCTGGCAACTAGCTCTAGCCTTGCTTTGGCAAGTGATTCTGCAGATACACACAAAACACACCAAATCAACATATTTTCTCACAAAAACAACCAAGTTATGCAATCAAGCTCAACTATGAAAGGAAACATGGATTAATGCATGAATGACTAATTATGTAACTAATATGAGCCTAAGTCTAACAATAATATGAGTAAAAAAGGTAAGAAAATAGTACTTTTGAACACTTATCAATGATGGTAGCAAAGATTTTGGAATGCTCTAGTCACACATATGAAGAAGATGGGTAACCTCTATGCTAATTCTTTATTTATTTGGTTATCTATTATTTTGTTTTGAAGATTTGGATAATTGAGTTTCATTAGCTTTTAAATTGATTTGATCTAATGGTGAAATTCAATATATTTTAAGTGTAAAGCTTTTGAGCCATTTTTTTGGAATGCTTTGAGAAAGAGAGAGCCAATTTTAAAACAAAAATTTTAATTTGTCAATTTTTTTAACTCTCCATTGTTATGGTACTTTAAAACTTTTCAAACTTAGTTTGAATCATTTTTGATATAATAAAAAGGGGGAGAAAGGTTTGAAAATTGAAATTTCAAAAGAATAAGGGGAGTTTTTAACTCTTTTGAAATCATATTCTCTTATTCAAAAATTATTTTTACTAAGGGGAGAATCACTAAAATAATTTTTTCAAGTTGGTTTTATTATATCAAAAAGGGGGAGATTGTTAGGATATTTGTTTTAATATAATAATTGAAAAATAGTTTTGTACTAAATTAAAAAGATTTCAAAATGATTTTAAGTCCAAACAACTTGAAAATATGTTTGATGTGTTTTCAAAAGGTTTTGGAAGGCTTCAAAATGTTTTTAAATAGCTAAACATGAGATTTCTTAAGGCCCGTACTAATACGACCTCAACCGTATCGATACATGTTAGGATTTCAGCTACAGGAAAATTCCAAAACCGAAAACATGTACCGGTGCAGGCTTAGCCGTACTGATATGGAGGGGGTCGTACTAATATGGAGGGGTCGTACCGAAAACACGTACCGATACTCCCTATGTTTTTAACTACCCCAATGGCTATTTCCATGACAGGTCGTACCGATACGCTATGTAGGCGTACTGATATGTGCAAGCTGATCAGAGCACAACAGCTATCTCTATAAGAAGGAGTGTACCACTACGCACACCCGCGTATCGATACCTACAGCTCCAGATTGGGAAATTCAGCACAGAAATTATCCCCAACGGTCTCCAACGGCTAGGAACTCATCCCAAACCATAGAAAAGACTTTGAACACTTGAAGATGGTTAGAGAACATATCCAAGTAAGATGATCAAGAGAATTTGAGTCTAAATCTTATTTCTTCATTTCTCTTGTACATAGTTTAGAGAGTGCTTAAATTGTATATCTTTTTACTCTTTCTTGTGAGCTTTAATCTCTGTAAACACCCACCTAGTGAGGTTTATCTTGTTTACACAATTACCCTGTTAAAGGAGAGGTTCTAGTTTAGCCTTAGTAAAAACTAGAGTGGTTCTACCTTAGCTAGTAAAAGATAAGTTTGTAAAGGTTTCCTCCTGATCCTGTAAAAGGGGAAGAATTCATAGTGAATTGGTAAATCCTTAGTGGTGTGCTAAGGTAGTGGATGTAGACTCGATTGGGTAGTCGAACCACTCTAAAATTCTTGTGCAAATTGTGTATATTTTTATCAGTTTTAGCCAATTCATCTAAGAGTAAAAATCAACCCTCTTGACGGTTTTGAAAGATCGATTCGAGCATGCTACAAGCCTTCATTTTCTTTTGTAGGTGTGTTTGAGCATTGATGATCAATGTTGAATTTGGAAGCTCATGACACACAAAGGAGGAAGGACACTTGAAGAAAGAAGGATTAACATCCTACCTTGGTTCAAGTGGTACATTTATTTTCATGCAATTTGCTTGATCATGTATTCCATGTCTAATTTTCTTGTCGATCTAAGCCTGTTTGTATGACTCCATGTTTTGCATAATTGGATATAGTTAGGGGAGTCTCAAATTGCATAAGTTACATGTTTTTGACCTTAAATTTGTAATGTTTGGTTGATTTTAGTGAAATCATTAAATGTGTTGTTTTGAGAAGCATTTTTAGCAAAATGTGCAAAATGTATATCTAGGACTTAATATAGCCTTTGTATGAACTTAAAACTAAGTTGTAAGGCCTTTTAAGTTTTTTTTGCTGTATTTTTCACCAGTTTTGTGCCTTCGGTACCAGTACAGCCTATACTTGTAGCGACCTTTTTGAAATTCAAATTTTAAAATTTTGAATGAGATCGCTTAAAAAGAGTAATAGGTTTCCTTTCGCTATTTTGGAAAACACTTGGAAAAAGGGGAATTCTTTAAAAATTCGTGTTTTTGAAAAACAGTAAAACTTGGAGTCACCACCGGCCACTGAGGTAGGCCGGACACCATAAAAACTAGAGATTTGTTTGAAATTAGGTTCGAGAGTTAGTTACGGATGGGGAAGGTTTTAACACCCCACACCACCCAAAAATTGATACCGTAAAAGAAAATAAATAATTACCGCTTTGTTAATATTAAACATTGTGGATTAAGGCGACGATTAATTTAAAATCTGGTTATACATGCGAGTCTATTTTAAGGGCCCTATTATTCGAAAGTAAACAGCATGACCACCATCACTACATTTGATACTGGCTGCATTTACTGCCGAATAACAAGGTACCACATTAAAAATTTAAATAAGTCGAACGCAAACTTATATGGCAAAGCATAAACATGATAAATATCATACATCAACAATGTCATGATTATTATATTATATTAAGGTTTTATATATATATATAAAACATTTAAACAATATAATATATAAGAACATAATATTTACACATAAAAAACTATATTATATTATCATATACCACATAACATTCATATAATGCATATCTTATATTATATACTATATAAAAAGGTATTATATACTATATTCTATACAAAAAAATTACATAAAATTTGCAACAATATGTATACATCAAAATAACCAAACCATAAATATTAGACATGAATAGAATATAAGGATGAAAATTTAAATATGCATGAAAGGGGTAAAAAGGGAATTTCACACTGGACTTAGGACTTAACTGAACAGAACCTAAAGCTAGAAGGATCATATTGGAAATTAACCCACTTGAAAACATGTTTAATATAACAAAGGATGAAATTGAAAACTTTTAAAAACATCCAGGGACCTAGGGAGCAATTTTAAAAGACGGAAACCCTCAAAACTTATTTTAAAAGGGCGTAAGGACTAAACAGGGAATAAACCTTTTAGAAAAATTAAATTTGGAAAAAAATTAGGATGAAATTAAAATTCTTAAAAAAACATGGATGACTTGGGTTGCAAATTGAAAATGCGGAAACCCCTGGGGCGGTAATTTAGGAAACGCGGAGGATTTATTAATGGAATAAACCATTTTTAAAATGAGGCTTGGTATAAAACACTTATTTTTGGAAAAAAAATCACAATTTAGCCATTTTAAAATCAAAACCATTTTTTTCATTTCCAGAAAAACCAAATGCTCTAATCCCTCTCCCAAATGTAGATGGACATTGTCGTGGTGTTCATCCGAGCCGCCACAAAACCGACCACCAAAAACTCTTTCGGCCGTTGTATGTCGATGCCAGGAACCCAAAAGCCACCCCAAAAAAACTCTCATTTCTACTCCACACACGAATCCAAACCCATATATCCGAAAACTAAATCATATTTCTCTAGATATAACAAAACAAAACACCCCTCCTTCCGGCTTTATTTTTTTAATGGAAGGTTTCGATCCCCCTACTAGTTCACCCTTACCGAAAGGCCTAGGGCTTGTTACTAGTGGAGGAAGCCGAAGAGACGCTCTACAAACCTTGTCACCGGCTCACCCTTTAAGCCCAGAGGCAGTGGGTTTGTTGTCGGCGAACATACAACGGGTAGACGACCCTCAACCAAGGGTAAAAAGTCTCCCTTAAATCCCTTTTTTTATGTTATGTTTATGCATGCAAGTGGAGAAGTGAATGGATACCTTCAAAAGGCTCTTTTTATATTTTGTTTCGAATTGAAAAAAAAACCTCCTTACAATCTGTTTCTCTCGGTTCTTATAACCGTAGCGTTACATGGTGAACTCTAAAATCCGCTGAAATCCTCTGGATTTTTTTTTATTTTTGTTGCCTCGCTTTCATTTTTTGGCTAATGTTGGTTTGTTTTTGGTTGTATGACTATCGTGGCTGCATGAGGGAGATGGGGGACCAGAGTGAAGAGAGGCTTAGGGAGCAAGGCTCTTTGTTGACCCTTGAATACCCTACCACATAGGAATGCCATGGAATGTTGATCAGATGCAAGAGGGAGATGCGTGAGATGAAACGATGGGCGTGTGGTGTACGCGCGAGTAAGAAGCCAAAACGTTAGAGCATGTGGCACACGCGCGCGTGAAGGAGCGGGAAAGTCACGAGTGGGCGCGTGGGTATTTCAGAGGCTTTCAATGGTGATCTGGGTCATCCATTCGAATCTTCAGATCTAACGGTTGAGATGGCGCTTGGTAGATGAAGGGTCTCCTAGGGCTTCCTTCCGAAGATTGAATCTGGACCGTTGATCAAGCTTCTAGATCCAACGATCTAAATTGGGTTGAGCATCAACCATAATAAAATTAGGGTTTTGGATATTAGGGCATATTAAATTTTGGACCTTATCGGGCCATGATGTAATTATTATTTTTTGGGTTTTTATTGTATAATGGACTTTATGATAAACTTTTGGGCTTTAATTATTTATTTAATTGGGCTCTTATTTATTAATCTATTTTTAGTTTAATAATAATATTATAAATATATAATAATATAACATAGTATATAATAATAATAATAATATAAACCAAATGATAATTAGTATAATACGAATTAAAATAAAAAACTTAATAGTAATATATTTTTTGTGTTTTTTATATATATGCTATAACATAAAAGAAAGGTAATACTAATAATTAAAACCCAAATATTAAAATATAAATTGGGTTAACCCCGGATAAAACTAGTGATTATAGTTGCCCATCTTTGCTTATTCTTGTAAAACAAGGATAAAGCAAAGACCATAAGCACTAATTTTATCCGACTTCCATGTCTAAAGATTTTGACTTCCCCATATAAGGCTTGAAGAAGTGAAGTCCCTAAAGTGGTGCCTTGATCCTCGATCATCTTGACACCAAATGATATCCCGCTTTGAGTCTTCTAGAATGCCCCGACCTTCATTGTCTTGGCATCAAATGATATCTCGTTTTGAGTCTTCTAAAACCCTCAATCTTTATCGTCTTGACTTGGGGTAATATCTCACCATGAGAACCCCGAAAAATGATGTCTTGCTTTTTGATCGTCTTGACATCAGATGATATCTTGCTTTAAGTCTTCTAGAAAGCCTTCGATCTTTATCGTCTTGGCATGGGGTGGTATCTCGCCTTGAGGACCCGGAGAATGATGCCATACTTTCTAGTCGTCTTGACATCAAATGATATCTCACTTTGAGTCTTCTGGAATGCCCCCCATCTTTATAGTCTTGGCATGGAATGTTAGTTAAAGATTCTTGACTCTTTGATATCTACCTTTCTGTTTTGGAACATAGGATTTGCTTCCTGTTGTTTTTTCCAAATATCTGGAAAAAAAACATACACAATGATTTGATGATGCTAGTTAGTATGCTCCTACCTTAAGGATGCCTAACTATTCATGATGCATGATTAATGCTCGGTCGCCTTCTTTCTTGGCTTCTCGTTTCGTCTTTCTTTCATCTTCTTCCTTGTCTTTGCACATTTGTTGTCACCCTTTGTGTCCGGACTCGACTTCTCGTTTGACTCTTATATTCTCCAAAATTTTGCTCTAAAGTGCTCTTTCGAGTTTTCACTTTAGAGATTTTTCTTTTTCAAAGCGTCCTTTTAGGTTTTCACTTTGATTGACATTTCTTTTCTTTTGCTTTTTTTTTTTTTTTTTTTTTCTTTTTTTTTTTTTTTCTTTTCTTTTATCTCTTTCTTTTTTTTCTTTTCTTTTTCTTTTCTTTTTCTTCGGGTGCCTTTTTGGGTTTCCGCCATTTGCTCTTCCATCTTGGACTTCAATACAGTGGGCGTTTGTCATCTTCTTGGCAAATCATGTCAACTTTGCATACCATGTCCTTTACCCTTGACTTTGGTAGACTTCTTTTTAATGAAATCAATTTATGTCTTGGAACAACCTACATTTAAAGGGTTAAATCATAGTAATGCCAAGAAATTCTTTGTTTTTTCAATGATCTATGTCAATCTATTTGGAGGATACTCATGAAATAAACAACGAAAGGGAGAGAAATAACATTTTATTAATATAAGAGATGTTGGAACATTTAGAAAGTCATGGAAAACGTGAGAAAAAAAAAAAAAATATATAAGTAATATAGGGTGCAACATTTTCGAACATCGACTGTATGAATGATGCGAGAGCCCATCGACCGTGGTAGATCTCTCACTGCCTGTCCTAGACTAAAATTTTTGACAACCGAATGAAATTCCACCATAAATCAAAGTAGATGTCCTCAAAATTTCGAGTTTTTTTGGATTTTGAACCCTCAATTTTTTCAAGATTTATATTTTATTATATTTTTTTGTTTTTTTCTTTTTTTTTATATTTTTTTATTTAATACTTTTTATATTTTTTTAGTCCGAATTTATGGGATTGCTCATCTCTTTCCCATCCATCTCTGCCAGAATTAACGCTCCTCCAGAGAAATCCTTCTTAACGACATAAGGCCCTTCCCAGTTAGGCATCCATTTTCCTCAGAAGCCCTTTTGAATTGACAGGATCTTCTTGAGTACCAGATCTCCCTCTTGGAACTCTATCGGGCGAACCTTCTTGTTGTAGGCACGCATTATCCTCTTCTGATACATTTGGCCATGACAGATGACCCTTAATATTTTCTCATCAATGAGGTTTAACGATCAATCCTTGCTTGCATCCATTCAGCGTCATCCAACTTTGTCTCATTCAGAATTTTCAATAATGGGATCTCTACCTCGAGTAATACTGCTTCCGTGCCATAGACCAAAGAATACGACGTTGCCCCTATCGAGGTCTTTGTAGAGGTTCGGTAAGTAAAAAGTGCAAATGACAGCTTCTCATGCCAATCCTTGAAGGTGTCGGTAGTCTTGGCTATAATCTTCTTGATATTCTTATTGGCCGCTTCAACTGCCCCATTCATCTTAGGACGATAGGTGGTAGAATTGAGAAGCACAATCTTGAACTGTTCACATACCTTAATCATCATTTTGTTGTTTAAAGTGGAAGCATTATCATTGACAATTCTTTCTAGTAGACCATAACGACAAATGATTTTCTTTTTCAAAAATTTGCATACGGTTGTTGTTGTGATGCTGGCAGAAGAGGTGGCCTCCACCCATTTGTAAAGTAATCGATGGCCACTAAGACGAAACGGTTTCCATTAGAAGCTTTTGGGTGTATTTGACCGATAACGTCTATGCCTCAAGTAACAAAAGACCATAGTGAGTTCACAGTGTGAAGCAGTACCGGTGGAATATGTATCATGTCGGCATAGATCTGACACTTGTGACATTTCTTAGCATATTTGATACAATCTCACTCCATGGTAGACCAAAAATATCCGTATCTCATTATCTTTCTAGCCATTGAGAAACCATTAGCGTGGGTCCCACACATGCCATCATGTACCTCGGCTAAGATGGTTTTTGCCTCCCGAGCGTTGACGCATCTCAATAGAATCTAATCCTTACTTCTCTTGTATAAAACTTCTCCATCAAGGACATAACCCGACGCCAGCCTCCTAATGGTCCTTTTATCATTATCATTTGCCTATTTTGGGTAGACCTGAAACTTGATGTATTGAAGGATGTTGTGATGCCATGGGTTGCCATCCTCCTCCTCTTCCAAATTATAACCGCGAGCTGGTACCTTAAAAATTTGCATCTCAATCGGCTTCATTTCGGTAGTCGGGCTTGCCTCAAACATGGCGGCCAGAGTTGCTAGGGCATCATCCATCTGATTATCTTCTCTTGGTAGATAAGCGAAGCTAATTTCTTCAAAATTTTTAATCAACCCCTGAATCAACTCATAGTATTTGACTAACTTCTGGTCTCTCGTCTCCTATTCTTTTCGGGGCTGGTAAATCACCAAAGAAGAATCCCCGAAGACCTGAAGCATTTTGATCTTTTTTTCTATGGCTGGCTGAAGTCCCATGACACAAGCCTCATACTCGGCTATATTGTTTGTACAATAGAATTCCAATCTACTAGTAAAGGGGTAATAAACCTCCTCAAGAGAAATTAATACTGCCCTTATCCCTCGACCTAGGGCATTGGATGCCCGTCAAAATAGAGCTTCCAAGATTCGTTGGTGGGCATCTCCTCCACTAGAGTACCAATCAATTATTTATCCAGAAAACTAAAATCTAGAGGCTCATAGTCATCTGAGGTGTGGCTTGCCAAAAGATCTGCTACCACGCGTCCTTTTACTACTTTTTGGCTCACGTAGACGATATCAAACTCAGATAACAACATTTGCCAACGGGCCATTCTTCCGATTAGTGTTGGTGCTTCCATCAAAAATTTTAGTGGATCCATCTGGGAAATCAAGCAAGTAGTATGATACAGCATGTACTGTCTGAGCCGTTTAGTAGCCATACTAGGGCATAACACATCTTTTGGATCAATGGGTACCGCGACTCACACTCAGTGAACTTCTTGCTTAAGTAATAAATGGTTTTTTCTTTCTTGTCCGGTACCGATGCTACCAAGATCGGGGCATTGGTCAAATACTTCTTAATCTTTTCTAAAGCCTCTTGGCAATCTTTATCCCATTTTTCTGAGTTATTCTTTCGGAGTAGTCTGAAGATAGGATCACACTTGTCGGTCAATTGGGAGATAAACCGAGAAATGTAATTAAGTCTTCCTAAGAATCCTCGGACCTCCTTCTGAGACTGAGGTGGTAGCAGATCTTGAATTGCTTTCACTTTTTCGGGGTCGATCTCGATCCCTTTTTGACTAACCACAAAACCTAGGAGTTTTCCCGATGTGACTGCAAAGGTACACTTGGACGGATTGAGCTTTAACTAATATTTCCTCAGCCTTTGGAACAATTTCTGCAAATTCTCAATATGTTCTTCTTCGGTTCGAGACTTGGCTATCATGTCGTCCACATACACTTCAATCTCTTTGTGCATCAAGTCATGGAACAAGGTGACCATGGCCCTTTGATAAGTTACCCCGACATTCTTCAATCCAAAAGGCATGACTTTATAGCAAAATGTGCCCCATATAGTTACAAAGGTGGTATTTTCCATGTTCTCGGGGTGCATTTTAATTTGATTATACCATAAAAAGCCATCCATGTAAGAGAACCAAGAATGCCCCGCGGTGTTGTCGACTAGGTATCAATGTGAGGCAGGGGAAAACTGTCCTTAGGACTTGCCCTATTGAGTTCCCTATAGTCCACTCGCATATGCACTTTTCCGTCCTTCTTGGGCATCGGGACTATGTTGGTTACCCACTCTGGTATTTGGAAACCTTTAAAAATTTGGCTTCAAACTATTTTTTTACTTCCTCCCTAACCTTTAACAGCATATCGGGTCTCATTCTTCAGAGCTTTTGCTGGACTGGCTTGCACTCTGGTTTTATTGGGATTTTGTACACTAGAATATCCGTGTCTAGACCCGACATGTCTTGATATGTCCATGCAAACACATCTTTAAATTCTGAAAGCAATTCCACCAACTCTTATCTCACATTTGATGATAGAGTGGTACCAATCTTTACTTCTTTCTTTTTTTTCTTCGGTCCCTAAATTCAAAACTTCTAATTCTTCTTGGTAGGGCGGAATCTATTTCTCTTCACTAGCCATCAATCTTAGCAATTCATCGGGGATCTCATATTCCTCTTTATCATCCCCTTTATCTATTTCAGCCGAGCACGAGGGTTGTTTAAAATCTACCACGGGATTAGACCCAAAATCATTTATACAGTTAATATTCGGGGACCTGTACGAGTTTAAAAGTATGTATTGGGAATAGAAATAGCTTATAGATGAATAAATAAGTAATAAAAGAATAAGTGATGAATGAATGAATAATGAATGAAATGAGTGTTATGTTTGCCATTTGAGAAACATAGGAAGCATCCTTTTCAATGAAAATAAAAACAGATTGACATAGTAGCCCTTTTACAAAGGATTCCTATTACTCTCGGGCCAAAAGCAATAGGGTGATTCCGGGCATTACTTTGATTTAATCCTAAAAGCTACAGGTAGATCCATGCCGGTCCAATTGCTAAGCTCTTCGCCCGGGAAGCATGGGCGGATCTTATCCATAGGCTAAACGATCTTGCCACCTTTAGAGATCATATTGACATCCATTACTTGCATAGCTTCACTGATCAACTCTTCATTGAAGATCATCTCGTTGTCTTGATTGGATTCTTGGACCTTTAGCTCGGGGTTGACGACTCCTCCAAATACAAACATATTCTTGAGACCCGCATAAGTAATGGGAGCCTATGGAATCTCCTCTCCTTTGAGTCGGGCATTTCATTGTTCTTTTCTTCTCTTCCATTCTTGTTTCCTTTGCAGAAAGTTTGGCTTATAGCCAAGCCCAAACTGGTCATACTTGTGGATAATGCCTACGGGTCACAAACGTCCTTGCAGGCCCTTTCCCAAACCTCTTCCTCTTTTCGCTCCTCTTCCTAGCGTTTCAGTCACCACTATCTTGGTGCAATTTGATAATCTTGAGAATGGGATCCTATTCCCCTAAGCCACAAAAGTGGCGTTGATGAATTCCAATGCCCTAAAGGAACATTCCAATGCCTCCTCGTCGGTTGGAATGTATAGAGCGTCTGAAGTTACTAAAGCCAGAACATCTTGTTCGGCATTAACTATTACTATCTTCCCTTCGATGACGAACTTCAATTTTTGGTGCAAAGAAGACGGAACAGCTCCGGTAGAATGGATCCATGGTCTCCCTAACAGACAGTTGTAGGATGGCCGGATGTCTATGACCACGAAATCCACAGTGTACTCATTTGGACCTATGAGCAGGGGTACTTCAATTTTCCCAACCACTTCTCTTTGGGTCTCGTCGAATGCACGGACAGTATTTTGGCAGGGTTTCATGTGCGAGCTGTCGATTGGTAGGCATTGCAGGGTAGCAAAAGGCATAACATTTAGGGCAGAGCCATTGTCAATGAACACTCCAAGTAATGTGTGACCCTTGCAGTATGTGGTAATGTTTAGGGCCTTGTTAGATCGCCTACCTTCCTCCAGTATCTCATCGTCACTAAAGGTGATATGATTACAATCAGTAATATATCCAATGATCTGGTCAAGCTTACCAATCGAGATATTAATTTCGAAAAAATTTTGGTTTAACACTTTCAACAAAGCCTCACTGTGCTTCTCTGAGTTCAACAGTAGGTCGAGCACTGAATTCCGGGCTGGCTATTTTCTGAGCTGGTCCACCACACTGTATTCACTATGTTTTAAGAATCTCATAAATTCTTGAGCTTGAGCCTCGGTCACTGGCTCGTTAAGCTTTGGAGGTGGCTTTTCCCCGAATATCTTTGCTGGTTCAGATTCGGTTACCTTTCCATTTTCTTTCATATATTCTACTGCCTTTGGTGCTTCATGAGTGTAGCATCGACCGCTCCTTGAAAATGCCCCACATCATTTATTTCCTTGGGGTTTGGTTTCACATGCTCTTCTTCGGCAAGCTTTACCTTCGCAACTGGTTTCTCTCATTCTTGCAAACTGAAACTTCCTTGTATCGAGATATTGGCGGTGTAGTTCCATGAAACCATCCGGGTACCCTTAAAGAGAAAGGATGTCGGGGCTGAGATTATAATTTTAGGGGCTATCATGGAACTTTCTTCTCGTGGTGCATTCTCTTGACTTGGTTTGAGGCCAATGACGAATGGCCTTTTTACTCTATATCTAGCATATGGAGTATCTAACGTGCAAACTTCAGACTCGTTACTCCTTTCTTCTTCCTCAAAGAATTCAATCACTTTGTTGTCCATCAACTTCTGGACTACTTGGCAGAACTCCTCGCAATCTTGTATCTGATGATCTCTTCGACTGATGGTATTCACAATAGGGGCCACAACCCCTTTCACAATTACCATTCCATGGTCGATGAGACGAGCCACACATAACTGCTGAAAGACCCATCTCAAAAGGAACCTAACATTTAACACGCTTGCCTTAGCCTTTCTTACACACCCTTCCTCAACGACATTTATGCCTTGACCACCATGATTAGGCAAAGGATTGTTGGCAGTACTGGGTTCCCCTAACTGTAGCACTCCAGTATTGATCAGATTTTGAATGAACTTTTTAAATGCTATACAGTTCTCAATAGTATGGCCTGGTACGTCGGCGTGGTATTCGCAGTGGGATTTAAGGTCATACCATGCCGAATAAGGGGGGTTGAAAGGGGTAACATGTTGAGGTCGAACTAGATCCGCCTTATATAGCTGTGAGTAGAGTTCTTTGTAAGAGATCGGTAGCGGTGTGAAGGATCTATTCTCATTCTCCTTCTTGGGTCTCCGCTCTTCTCTTCTATTAAAATTTTGAGAGTTCCAGACAGAAGCTTGAGGTTGTGCTATGGTGAAGTTCTTAGCAGCCTCGTAGGTATTTGTGGTATTCACTTTATGGTCCTTCCTCTTGAACTATTTGTGCGACTGTTCCCCTCCATCGATTCTTTTAGTTTTTATTGCGGCTTCAATACGCTCGTCGGTCATTACCATATCAGTAAAGTTGCTAATAGGGTTATTGATCAGACGGTCATAGAGCGTTCATTTTAATGTATCAATGAACATAGGGGCAATCTCATTTTCACGAATGGGGGGCTGGACTTGAGCAGCCACATCGCGCCACCTTTGGGCGTACTCCCAAAGGCTTTTATTTATCTTTTGTTCTATTCCTTGCAACAGAAGCCTATTGGGGACCATATCCGTCACGTGCTTATACTGATTAGTAAAAGCCTTAGCCAAATCTTTCCATGATTTAATCTGAGCTCGTGTAAGATGATTGTACCATCTTGTGGCGGATCCCACTAAACTTTCCTAAAAGTAGTGTATCAACAGCTTCTTATTATTGGTATAACCGGCTATCTTGCTGCAAAACATTGTTATATGGGCAGTTAGGCAAGACGTTCCATCAAACTTCTCAAACTCAGGTGTCTTAAACTTGTATGGAATTTCTATATCGGGGACTAGACTGAAATCCTTAGCGTTCAGTCTATAAGAGCCATCCTCGTCCTCTTTCACCCAAAATTTTTCTTCAAGGTCCTTCCTAGTCTCCTCCAACTGTTTGGAGAACTTCGCCTTCACTTGGTTCAACTTTTCAGTTCATCAAAGTTCGGGATGCTATATTCGATATGTTTGACATTTGTAAATGTCACGGCCGGCTGAGGTGGAGCAGAGGCACCGGCTTGATGGGACGAGGATACCCTTTGTGGGGGGTTTGGTTTAGGATTAATGAAGAGAGGGTTAAAGCTTGAAGAATATGTGGTCTCCTGGGTTCTGAGCATGGTTCACAATAGTAGTCTTTCATCTTACGTCTTCCCCACGACGATTTTGCAGCATTTGAGATATTTTCCTCATCTTGTCTTACTGGGACTTGATGATGGTATCTCTTAACTCTTGTTGTGTTCACTCCAATTGGCTTCTAAGATCAGCCTCTAGCTTAGCAAAGCTCTCTTCCATTTTTTGGCTTGAAGACGTGTACAGTATGGATGTGGAATGTTTGCAATTAATCTTTCGAATTCTGTCACAACATTTTCATTATTAATTTCGTGACAATATCAATTAATGCAAATTATATGCGATATGCAATGTATGAATAAAAATGCAAGAATGTATACAAATAAAGGCATTGATTCTATTGGTGATCGCCCTCAAACAACTTTCATTGAATATTAAAAGGTTCTCAGTACAAAGAAAGATAAACCCCTACAGATATGGCCCGGCCCTAACCCCTAGCTCTTCAATAGCTTCAAGCAACTGAATGAAACTAGGCTTCTCCTCCATGTACGGAGCTACAAAAAGAATAAGGACTTCGGCTTCGTTGGCTAGGTCTCTTACATGTTGGGCGACTTCTTGAACTTGCACCATTAGGTCAGTGTAGTACTGATCTCGATCTTGAATCATGCGAGTAGTGTAGCGAAGGCGCCTCAACCAATAATTATCTCCTCCCCAGCAGCTTCTTCAAGAACTACAATTCTTCCGAGATAATCTTAGACTATAGCCTCTAATGTCTCAATCTAAGCTAAGAGTGTTTCGTTCTCTTATCGGGTAGTTTGAAGCTCAAGAAATCCATTTCGAGCACTATACTCATGAAGAGACCGATCTATTTCCCCAACCCTTTCTTCTAACTGAGTATTTCGGGCTTGGCTTCGACTCAAGCTCTCGAGGGTAGAATTATACAGACCTTGCATCTTGAACAGTCAATTTTTACTTTCTTGGGCCTTTCTCTTCCATGGGGTAGGATCCATTTCTTCTTTAGCCTTTGCCCTTTTCTTGCTGAATTGCGATTCTAGCAAGCTTTCTTTCATTTTCAACAGTTTGCTTGCATTTCTCCGCCTCTTTCTCGATTGCTTGCTTACCCTTTTTTCTCTCCTCTTCAACTAAGCATACCTCATTCTTTCTTTCTTTTTCCACCGCTAAGAACTTCTTCCGGCCGGCACTTCTCACTAGAGCTTG
>JAGYYJ010000204.1:0-28026 GCA_019671005.1 Hibiscus mutabilis | reverse complement strand
ATAGACTATTTCACTAAATGGGTAGAGGCAGCGCCTTACGCCAACATCACAAGGACTACAAGATGTAAGTTCTAAAGAAGGAGATTATTTGTCGATACGATTGCCGTAAAGGGTCATCACCGACAACGCCTAATCAATAACAAAATGATGACGGACGGTGCACTAATTCAAGATAACACACCATAATTCCACAAATATCGCCCTAAAATGAATGGGGCAAAGGGAAGCAAAGAAACAAGAACATAAAGAAGATCATAGCAAAGACGACGGATACCTACAGGGATTGGCATGAGAAGTTTCCATTTGCCCTTTTCGCCATAGGACGCCCGTTCGCACATCAACAGGGGCAACACCCTACTCCTTGGTGTATGGTACCAAGCAAGATTCCCATTGAGGTAGAGATCTCGCCTCTCCGTGTCTTAAATGAAGTAAAATTGGAAGAAGCCGAATGGGTGCAAAGCTAGACTCGACCAAAGCTAAAATCTAATTGATGAAAAGAGACTAAAGGCTATTTGTCATGGTCGATGTATCAAAAGCGGATGATGCATATACAACAAAAAGGTGCGCCCAATAGAATTCAAAGAAGGGGATCTGTGCTCAAGAAAATCCTTCCGATTCGTAAAGATTCTCGAGGAAAGTGGATGCCAAACCGGGAAGGGCCAGACGTGGTAAAAAAGGCCTTCTCGTGAAGAGCCTTAATCCTAACAGAAATGGATGAAGACGAGCTGAAGAACCCTCAGAAATTCTGATATCATTAAGAAATACTATCTTTGAAATAAAAGAGAAAAAACAAAAATAGAGAGCTCAAAATGGCAAAAACCCAAATATAGGCCTTGAAGCAGAGGGAGGACCCGAAAGGAAAACCCTAAAGGGCGCTCGGTAAATTGAAAAACTGAATATCCAAGAGAAGGGTATCCCCATGAACATCATAAAGAGGTAGCTTCAGAAAAAAAATTCTATGCCGGTTGACAGATCATGTATCATTCATATCAAGATAATGAGGATCATGTATTTCATACTTAACTTTTCTTCTTTCTCTTGTGTGTCATACCTCTTTTAAGATATCCCTAGCCCTTAATCGTAATAAAATCGTGTTTTTGAGCATCCATTCCTTGCCTTCTTGTTAATTTCAGGCAAATAAGTTAACATAGGCTTATGGTAAAACAAGAGATTTCTGAGCATTACATCGTGATCTAACCTTAAAAATGCAGATGATTAAAGAAAATGATGTTAACTTCGCCTCTATCTCCCTACATAGCGGCTGTTGATAGGGAAGGCGAAAAGCTTCAAACAACCAGATAGGATGACCAATGGCGACGCCCCGCTTATTCAAGGAAAGTATGAGAGATAACAAGATAGATCTCTTGGGTGAAAACCCGTATGGGCACCCTAAAAAACTCTAAAGCGAAACCCAAAAGGGCACTTTAGAATTCCAAGTCGTAAATGGAGAAAAAGAAAGGTTGGAATGGTTGAACCTGACAGTGAAGTGGGGTATCGACGCCCGTGAAAAAGGAGAAAGTGAACAACGAGATCGAATAAGGACCAAAGCAAGCCCACCTAGATATTGACACTCATGCATCATGAATAGTCAGACATCACTAGGATTAGGAGCATGCCAATTCATTTGTCATAGCATTTTGTCTTATCTTAGACAGGTATCTGTGGATTCAAAGAGACATCGATAGCCATCGTGGTGTGAATCCCAAATGTGAAGACAATGGTTCTACATACAAAAGGCCTATGTTTCCAAGCTACCACAGAGAGAGGTTCTATATAGGAAGAATCCTCCGCCCCGAGGCTTCGTGTCGGAAGTTTTGTATAGGAAGGACTTACACCAGGGTGAAGACTAGCAGCTCTATATAGGAAGAACTCCCAAATGGGCGGAATTCACCCATGATACGCAAGGTTTTATATAGGGAAAACCTGTTGTGTTGAAAGTGAAGAGTCTTATATAGGAAGGGCTCCGAGCTTCACTGCCTTAGAGTGAAAGATTCTATATAGGAAGAACTGTAGCTCCAAGATTTCGTAAGCTAAAAGTTCTATATAGGAAGGACTTACAGCTCAGGGTGAAGACTAGCAGCTTCTATATAGGAAGAACTCCCAATGAAGGAATTCACCCATGATACACAAGGTTTTATATAGGGAAAACTCACAGTCGAAAAGCGAAGAGTTCTATATAGGAAGGGCTCCAGCTTTACTGTCTTAAAGTGAAAGGTTCTATATAGGAAGAACCCGTAGCTCGAGATTTCGCATGCCAAAAGTTCTATATAGGAAGGACCGACGGCTCCAGGTTTGAAGACTAGCAGCTTCTATATAGGAGGAACTCCCAAATGGAAGAATCCATCAGCGACGCAAAAGGTTTTATATAGGAGAAACCAGCGTTGAAGGCGAAGAGTTCTATATAGGAAGGACTCCCAGCTTTACTGTCTCGAAGTGAAAAGTTCTATATAGGAGGGACTCATAACTCGAGGCTTCAGAGTGAAGGGTTCTATATAGGAAGAACCTGTAGCTCCAAGATCGGAGGGGAAGAAGCTATGTATAGGAAGGACTTACGAGCTCGAAGATTCAACCGAGGAAGAACGGAGAGTTCCAGAAGAACACGTGTTTCCAAAGCTACAAACAGGGAAGTCTGATAAAAATGAGTACTTATGAATCTTTGCTTTGTTCCCATTCCACGAGAACAAGCAAAGAGAGGCAACTGTAATCACTCATTTTTATCTGGTCTGTAAATACATATTAGAATAATTATTAGTATATTAGCGTTGCATGTATACATTGTATTATATTATGCTATATGTTTATTATGTGCATGAGTGTTATTAATATATGTAAAGTCTGTGCATGTATATTATAAACTATGTATGTATACGTATTAAATACGGTGTATGTGTGTCGCTCATGTATCTATATTTAGTACGAGGGTATTTTTTTTACGTATAATGTGTGTAGATGTTATGTTAATTATGTGTATGATTATATATGTATGTATGCTAGTATGTAATATTAATTAATGTTTGCTTAGGTATATACGTATGTATTATCGTATGTATATTATTATTACTAATTGTTGTTATAACTAATATTAATATTATTGGGCTAATATAAAATGAAATCCAAAAAAACATATTAAACCCAAAATAAATAAATTGCCAGTCCAAGTCCATTACAAGTCTAATATTATTACAAGGCCCGGTTGGCCCAAACCCAAGACCCTATTTAAATCTAATTATTTTTTTGCAGATAACTATGGGCCGTTGGATCAAGATCTGATCCAACGGCCACGATCAAGCAGGGACAAAATATCTAGCCAACCGCGTGCACTACATGTCCGATTTGCCGAAAGTGCCACGCCGCGACTCTTCGATATCCCACGCCGCACGCGAGTCCCACGCACTATAACTCCCCGATCGCCGAGCCAAACGTGTCACGATCCGGGAGCCGCTTTCACCGATCGAGGTTTCATCCGGGGCCGCTCATCCTTCAGCCTCGCCCGACCGCTAGATCGATCCGATCCAACGGCCGAGAACGCCTCGCCAAGATAGAACCCCCACACCACCACCATGCTTCCACCATGCCGGCCTCCAACCACCGCGCCGCATATATCAAAAAAACACAAGAAAAGAAAGATTATGTCAAGATTACCCCGCATCTGAAATAGATATTATATTACTTGTTACCAAACCAAAAGACAGCATATATGTATGAAACAAACAATTTTTAAGGCAGCCAAGTTGTAATCGAAAGAAAAGAAATACAAAAAAACCAATCTTCAAAATAATACTTTTCTTTCTTACCTCGCTGTATGCATACAAAAATATACGAGTAAATAAAAAGAGAGGTTTAGAGTTGTTACCCTCGCTGCCAGGGGATCTCCCTTTACAAAGGATTAAGCCTCTTCGGCCTTCCCAGGCCGAATATGGCGAACTGAAAGGAGTGAGAGGCCCTTTTTTGGTTTCGTTTTGGGATTGAATAAAAAAAAGGGTTTTTCGTTTCGTATTTCTTAGATCTAGGACGAAAAGAGGCTTTTTCTCCAAATCCAAGTTCGGATTCGTGTCGAGGGTAAGGTAAGGGTCATTTTGGTGTTTTCTCGGGGTTCGCCGGCGCTAGCTAGCGGCGGAGAAGACGGCGATCGGCCGCCGATTTCTAGGTTCATCAGGGATGGTCGAGAGAGAAAATGAGGGGTGTGGCTTGTTATAAAACTGAAAAATGAAAGAAATGGGAAAATTTTGAGTCCGGCCAAAAAAAGGGTTTTTATAAGTGTTGTTATTTCGTGAAATGGGGAAATTACGTAATAAATCCCCCCGCGTTTTCAATATTTTCGTTTGTGTCTCGCCGTAGGGGATATTTACAACTCGTCCCCTTGTATTTCAAAATCTTGCAATCCAAATTCCTAAATTACATCAATCCTTTTTAAATGGTAAAATTACCCCTTTAGCCATTCCGCTTTTTGGATTTTTCACTTCGGTCCGCCCCTTGGTCCAATTACGCTTCAAATTTTTCAAGTTCGGGTCCTGTTTGCATTTTCGTCCCTAAATTGCATATTATTATCCTTTAATTTCACTATCGATGTTTATTTCTTTTCATTTCAGTCCTGCTTTCCATATAAATTTCATGTTCGCATTATAATCGTATGTTGATGCAACCTTTGCCTTATTATATATCTCTCGATATGCCTTGTATTTTTATGTTTACATGTATATGCGTGTTAAGTTCATGATGATTATGTGTCTTTATGTATTGGTTCAATATTCGTGATCATGCATATTGTGTTCTAGTCGGCCTGCACACAACATGTTTTGTATTTTAGTACGTATTGTATGTTCTCTTGGCTTTTAGGTTACGTGTTAGTATATTTTCTTTTATGTATAATATATTGCTCTATATGTGTTGAAATGTGTTTTATTTATAATATGTATGTCTTCTTGAAATATATGTTTTTGTCCATACATATATTTATTCATGCCTTGTTATTGTGACATGCTAAATTTGTTTTTATCTACTATTGCTTGATATGTATATGTGTGTTTTAATTACGATTTTATTTATGTTAGATTAGTATTCTCATGTTAATATTTATTGCATTTAAATTATTTGCCATGTTTTATATTTTGCCACTAAGATTGCATATCGAGATATAAATTGTCAACGCGGTGCCCTTTTATCCGAGCGTAAACGGGCCAAGATCGTGCGAGGATAGTGGTTGGGCGCTTACTCCTGATAACGGGCCTTTAAAATTTATTCGCAATCATAACCGAATTTTAAACTAATCGCTACTTTAATCCGAAAATCTAATATTAATAAAGCGTAATTATTAAAGTACCAATTTTGGGCGTGGGGGTGCTAATCCTTCCCCATCCGTAATCGACTTCAACCCAATAGTTTTCAAATCTCTTTTTTTATGGTGTCCGCCTACCTAAGTATGGTGTGGCGACTTTAATTTTTAAATAAAATGCGTTTTTTAAAACCCACGGAATAAATATTTTATATCCGAAACTATGTTCCCTCTGTGGTGAGTTCGCAGAGACATCCAATCACCTCTTCTGCTACTGCAGTTTCATTTGGAATATATGGCAACGCTGGCTGGTTTTGTGGAATGTTTGACTCACCATGACTGAGAATTTTAAAGCTCTGCAACAGTGGCATTTAATCCCCAGGTCAGCTCTCAAAAATCAAGTATGGACGCTAAGCTCTTTTCAGTATAGTGTGGTCAATTTAGAAATTCAGAAATAAGGTTATATTCAAGGGAGCGAAGGTAGAAGAGGAGTATCTTTTCGAAACAATCATCACGAGAATTGGCTGGTGGTGTAAGGCGAAATGGCTGAAATGTGGAGTGTCATTATCAGATTTGATGAATTGTCCGAGTATCATGCGTACTATCAGCTTCAACAACATCACAGTGAATCAGAATAGTTGTTCCACTGGGGAAGGCCTATTAAAGTTCAACACCGACGGAGCAGGGAGTGGTGGCTTCAGAGAGGCTAGAATAAGTGGGTGCTTAAGGGACGAGAAGTCCAAAATCTTAATATCCTTCTCCAAGTCAATAGGTCATTCCGACGCGACCACTGCAGAGATTCTTGCAATTCTGGAAACAATCTAACTTTTCAGAAATTGATCTGGTTTAAAAAAATTGTTTGACAGTCGAAAGCGACTGTGAACTAGTTGTTTGCTGGTTAGACAATCCCAACTCATCTTTCATGGTCTCCAAGCCGCTCATTGCTATGCCTAGGTTTAATAGAAGGCAATTCCTGTTCTTTCCAGAGGGTTCCCAGAGAATGTAACATCCCACATTTTCTAACAAAAGTGACTACCATATATACTTAACAAATACATATCTACTTAATTCACCAAATCAAAATAACCAACCTGAATCTGATAATGAGAATCCAAATCAGCCAACACAAACAAAGACGCCCCAAATCACTGTCAGAACTGCAACACTTGACCTGCTTTGGAAACTGACCCGTCATGCATTCAAACTCACGGGCAGATAGCATGGGCAACTATGGCACTTATGATCCACTTGGCATTGGCTACCAACCAAACAACCAAGGAATTTCAAACTAGGGAAACACTCGAATATCACCTACTGAAAATCAATTCAAAATTCACGCTGCCTTCACCCAATCAAATACACCAGCACCAGACAAACTACACACACTCAGACCCACCATAACACATGCAACTCTACATCACTTAAGAACCCTGTCCTCACAAACGTCACTTAAGAATGAAAAAGAGAAGAAGATCCGAGCTAGAGGCGCAATATCAAGTATCAACATTCGAGAATCCTCTAACCAAACTGCAACTAAGAAAAGAGAGCCCAAACCACCATTCACTTATTTAATCAATTCTTTGAAGTTCTAAGTTTACCATCTCCTTAACCAGTTCGTCCTCATTTCCAATAATCTGAACCCCGAGTTTTTTTACCGAGCTCCAAAGCTTTCTTTGTCGATTTTGTAAGAATTTGAGTCTAGGCTATATCCAAATCAGAAGGTGAATGTATAGAAAAATCTACTGACATATCCTTCCCAAGTTTTTTACTCTTTTTGATGGCCCGATCTCTCTTTTTCTTATCCTTAATCGAGACAGCTTCATCTTGCAGATTGAAAAGGGAGACGTATTTCTTCCTATTTCGAATTCCATGGAGATCTGAAAAAAATGTTGCATCCTCGGGTTCATCATCAGCATGATCAGAAACAAAAGCTCTCATCGACTTGGGATTATTCAACAGGTCGACACTCTCATCCCATGAGCGACCATCCCCATTGCATGGAGCCATCCCAACATCAGTTGTTAAATCGTCAAAACCGAACCTCATCTATCTAACATCCTAGCGTCGTAACATTGGACGCACCATCAAGATTCTAGTCTTAAGGAGTGTGAACTTAATTTAAGGGCTTGTATATACTAGATATCTTACTACAACACCTATATCACCTCGGGGTTTCCTAGAATCAGCTAAATCTAAGCTTTAATACCACTAAATGTAATACCCTAAACATGGATGTCACATTTGGACCTTAAGCCCAAACCTGTTACCATAAAATTTCTCAAACTAGGTTTAGCCCCAAGAACATTTAAAGCCAACAGTTACAAATACAGATAATTAATCAAAATGTTACAATGGAGCTTCAATTTAATTTAAAATATTTGAACATTTGATTTGGTTAATACAATTTCAAAAATAAGAATTACAGACTCCACCATGTAAGGTTATATGAATACACATCCCATTAAACTCTAGTACCGTACTTTAGAAATCACCACATGCTAGAATCTCGTATTGATAGTGCTCCTCGATCCTACGATTTGATGATCAACCTATGTATGGAAACAACGATTCCGAGCGCTAAGCTTATAAAGCTCAGCGGTACACATCTACTCTACTATGCTTTATGTTAATCATAAACATAAGCATGGACGCTAGTATGAGCAATAAAAAGAAATAAATAAATATGTAGCGCTACGAATAGTCGCCTAAACACATGCTAACATCATAGCAATCATCATGCATGGCTCAAAAGGCCCAACCATACCTGAAAACTCATCGATCATCTAGAAAAAGCACACATATCAAACAACAACTATAGAGTAAGGTTCGGGTCACACGTATAGCTTAACATAGACTCTATGGGTGAGGTCGTGACACAACATCGATTATAGACCTTGGGTGAGACTAGGTCACACAAAGATCGAACATACACCCATACTTTCATCCGACATCTCTAACCATGATGTTGCAACACTCTTTCACCGGGTATCCGGATCCCAACAATTAAGAAGACTCAACCAATCAAATGCCTACCCAGCAGACAAGCAACGCGACCCCAAGGATCTCCCTATTGTTGCTAATCATCAACACATCATTAATTTTACGTTACCAAGTTGTTAATACATTATGGAAGAGTATAGAATTAATTTCATTTATTATCTCCATTAATCCATATTTTCACATTAATTAATACATTAATCAAACCATTAATCTTCCATCTTGATTCTTATCGTTAGCTAGTATTATAGGTTATTCGGTTTAGTGGGTATCGCATCACCCAATCATCATATCATACAGTTCATACAATCACCACATAAATATACAAATATTTGAACGACTCTACACGGTCTCTGAAGTCTATACGAGTCAAGTCATATTCCTAAACATCATCATGCATCTCATAGTTATCGAGTCTCGCAATACCGGTTTCTAACATGCTTATTGTCCGTCTACCTATTTTGCATGCACTAACAAGCAAGGCAATAATATTTATGATGCTCATGAAGCATTCAGAGTTTGAGGTGTACCAACCTTAAACCATAGTGGTAAGTCCTCACATAAGCTTCCCTGCTACTCCACTTGGTCCGATATCCGCTTTGAATAATCCTCATATAGCAATGAATACCATTGTAATACCCATTTTATGTCCGGCTATAATTGCTCATTTTTTGTTCGAATATAGTATTATTATTGTATCATATTTTAATGATAAAAAAATTATTATTAAAAAAAAGAAGAAAGCCACGTGGATGCCATACATGGCATCCACTTTCCACGTTAACCCCCCTCCAATGGCTATAAAAGCTAAGCCTTGGCAGCCATAAAAAATCGACACAAATCAATTGCCAAATTGGCAATGAAATACCAAAGCTAAATTGGCAAGGCAATTGCTGCCATTCAGCCAAGGCAAATGGCTATGGAAATGCCAAAGCCATGGCGCAAAGTAGGGCAAAGGCCCATTTTAGATTCGAGAGTAGTGCTTTCGCCGGAATATTTATTTCTCGCATAGCTTTGTTCGATCGTGGTCCCGCAAAGATTCGCTTGAGTTGATTTTTGGGCCATGGCTAGATAATGTCGAGATCTCATTAGGGTTGGTCAAGTTTTTATTAGGGCTTCTTGTAGGGTAACCTTTGGTCTTTATCTGTTTATTTATTTTAATGTTGTCTTAGATATAGGATATTATATATGTAATTATTAGCATGTTTCTGTAATAAATATATTTTGTATGATATGTTTATTTGTATATTTTAAGTTGTATGAATTATTTACAATGTTTTTTTATTATTGATGTGGTTTTGTATTTTAAGTTATGTTTGTATTGTATGAACTATTTGTATGAATAAAATATATTTTATATATTATTTAATTGAATTTTAAATTAAAATCTTTTTAGGGATTATTGTGAAAAACGTACCTCAAACGTAAGAGGTGTCGCTTTCCGTTAATCTCTATCGCAAAATATAATTTTTTTAATATTAAACTGTAATTTTCAAATGAGATTCCTTTCGTTCAGGAATCTAACGGAAATTATGCCCCGGGCGTAGGGGTGTAAAATCCTTTCATACTAAAAATATTCTTTTAAATCTATTTTAATAGGATCACAAATTTTAAATTAAATTCAAATTTTAATTTCTCGCTAGACAATAAATAATCACAGTAATCGATTTTAAGGCCGGGGGTGCTCACCCTTCCACACGCGTAACCAACTCCCGAACCTATTTTTTGATTTTCGTAGACCAAAACTCGTGTTTTAATAAAATAATGCAAAAATATGTTTTATTAAAATAACCGGGTTTTCAGGTGATCCAATCGCACCTAATTAAAAAGATTGGTGGCGACTCCATTCAAAACCAAAATAATTTTCGTAAGAACGTGTCAAGAGATACCGATCATGAGCCGGGCCCGTTGTTATAGCTTGGCTTAATTCGCTTAGGGACTACCTTTTTTTATAGTCGAGCCACCGGTCGATTACTTTGTCTTAGCGAGTGAAAACTATAAATTTGGTTTAATTTATTTTGTGATCCTTTTCCTGTTAAATTTTTTTACAAAAAAGGTTTTTTAAAATTTTCCCTGGTTTCACATATCATGAGCCTCAGACTGAGCTTTGTTCCTTTTAAGTGGAAGTGAGAAGCTACGCCTTCGTGAGGTATCACCTCTGTGTAGGATAGTGGATCATTTTCGGGATACATCGGTACCTTTGTCGTCGTGAGATCTTCATCTCCGCACAGACTTAGGGAAATGCATCCTCCCGATTCGATGTCCTAGCGAAAGTTCGGGTACCGTTACTCTAGAGCCTAAACCACATGTAATGAGCCATAGCAGCCCACCTTGCCTAGAGCGATATCGAACCTCTGCCCGTTTAGAGAGTCACCCGATAAGGTGCATGATAGAGAGAGCTAGGGGGTTTTAATTATGTTTTTTAATTTCAACATTGTTTATTTATTTGTCTATTTATTTATTTCCTTTATGCTATAGAGTATGTTAGATACCATGTCTACGTTTATGCAACAAAGTATGCGGGTAGAAAGCATGTTTGGGTAGGATTTTTTCTTGAAAACATGTACGAGTAGAAAAGTATGCTCGGGTAGGTTGTATAGATTTACTTTTCAGTAATCAACATTTATATTTTCTGCCTGATTATTTCACGCCTACTAACTGATTGTTTGTTGTTGCCTATGTTTTCTTTGTATTGCATACACATGACACAAATAAAAGGTGTTGATTCACGAGCGATCATCAATCTAGAAAACTTTCAATATGGATAAAGGGCCGCGTGATCAGATAAAAAGTAATGCAGATATGGGACAGTGCCCTGAAATGATGCCAAAAGAAGCAAGAGGTATTTCTTTCGAAGGTTACTTATCAGAAGTATATGCCGAAACTCACATCAATACCAAGATGAATGAAATAGAAGAACTGAAAAGACAAATGACCAAGATGATGAGTATGGTGACCGCCATGACCAAGGGGAAAAAGCCCGATCTGCAAAGAGAAAGATAAACTGGATGCAACCGTGTTATGACGTCCAATATTCGGGATTCTACTTCTGAACACAATGAATCTAGTAAGCCCAAGGAATAGGCACTTTCATGGTCAACATCAATAAGACAAAGATGGCGACAACAAAGAGAATAGCAACGAGCCAGAGAAAAGCCCAAAAGAAAAAGGCCAGAGAGAGACCTGCGTTTCATATTCCAATAGCCTATACAAAGTTACTTTCAATACTAATCAAGGGAGGTATTGTGACTCCAGTTCAGTCAAAGCCAAGAAAGCCCCTTATCCTAAAGGTTACGATGTCCAAGCCATATATAACTATCATCTATGAGGTACCGTCCATACTACTGCGAATTGCAGAGCCCTGAAGAATAAAGTCAGAGACCTAATTGAAAAAAAGGTTACTAAGTTTTAAGGAAGAAAGCCCTAAAACCACTAAAAATCCAGGCGATAGTGGAGCACCGAAGTATGCAGAGAGGGGTCCATATCTGATGCTCGTAATCTATTGCCAAGGCTAGAGTTTGAATTTATGTTGTCCAGTCCTCAGAATCATCTTCGAATGGTGGCCAAAAATCGAGAACCAATGGTCCTTTTGATCCCATACCCATTTCATATGGAAAACTATATCTGCAGTTACTAGAGGCACGATTGGTGGCCCTATACTATGTCATGCCTCTACAACCTCCATACCCCAAATGGTACGACGTCGAAGCTTAGTGTGATTATCATGATGGCATCAGAAGGCATTTTATTGAAAATTGCACCGCTTTTTAAACATCCGGGTTTAGAGCTTTCTATACTATAAAATGTGAGAGTTTAAAAAAGAGCATCAACATGATTCAGCTACTGTTCACGCAACTGGAGCAAAGCGAAAGAGTTAGAAGTTAAAGAAAACGAAAAGAATCATTCATAACATGACACCCAGGCTAACATTTTAAGGAAAGAAAGAGACGCTCAACAATGAATCAAAAGCTTATGAAGTTAACTACCCAGAGCTTTGCTTAGCATTCAAAGACTCTGTTTTGGGAGATACTCCAAATCAATAGAAGAAAAGAGTTATCCAATTGTAGCGATGTCCGTTTCGCTAAAAAAATACCGAGTTTTCGAAGCGTTTGTGATTTTTCGGGTATTAAAATATTTATTTCGTAGGGGTTTTGAAAAACGCATTTTATTTAGAAATTGGAGTCGCCACCGGCCACTTAGGTAGGCCGGACACCATAAAACCAGAGATTCAAAAAACTTTGAGTTCGGGAGTCGGTTACGGATGGGGAAGGATTAGCACCCCCACACCGCCCAAAATTGGTACTTTAATAATTACCGCTTTATTAATATTAGATTTTTCGGATTAAAGTGACGGTTAATTTAAAAGTTGGTTATAAGTGAGGGTAAATTTTAAAGGCTCCGTTATTCGAGAGTAAACGCCCAACCACTATCACTACGCCTGATACTGGCCCAATTTACGCTCGGATAAAAGGACACCGCACTGAAAATTTATATATTCCATTATGCAACCTTAAAAAGCCAATAAAAACACACATCCACATTGACATGATACTAAGACATAAAAAAATGGAATATCCTAATATTAAACAAAAAATAATAAAATGCATGAACAAAAAAAACTACAATATGCACGATACGCATACCTGATACTAGGCAAGAAAAACAACACACTAAAATATTACACTGAAACAACACGTCTAAGTATCTATATCGAAATGTTTCCAAGTGCTGATATGATCATGGCAAGAATTATACATAGACCAAAGATACATAAACATGTAAATTATTTATGAACATCTACATACCATTTAAATAAAAAGTAGCATGCATAAACTAAAGGATTTAACAAACTAGCCTAAACATAACGTATTTCAACAAAGCTACAAAAGACATAACATGCCACATCATAAACGATTATCCACAATTAATATATACGCCTACAATGCAAAAAGATCATAAAACCATGCATACATATAGACATAATACTTAACTAAAACTAAAACATAATTAATAAATCAAACACATGCACAACATAGATTAATGGATTACAAGCATGGTATAACCCGCATTAATGCACCCATAACGACCTAAAACTTAATATATAATGCACAATTATATACGTAAAGAACAAATAAAATAAACATACTTAAAACAAATGGTAAAAATATTTAAGAAATAGGAAAATGGTTGAAATCGAATACAAAAAAAATTAGCGCATAAATATTAAACAAATGAAAAGCATATTTAGGGGCTTAGATTGCAAGCCAAACGAAACTTTAAAGGACTGGATGTGTAATATTACTAAAGGCGCTTAAACTCAAAATATCCAAAACACGGATGACTAAGGGGGTAAATTGACCATTTGATAATTGATTTCGCTAATCAAGGGACCGGATTAAAATTACATGGAACCATACGAGAACCGTAGGTGGTAAATAGCCCAAGGGGGCGAGACCGCTTTGAAAAAATCTCAAACGCGGGATGGTTTAATGTGTAATTTAACCATTTTTAAAATTAATGACCCTATAAAAGACACCCATCGATTAAACTCACCTCTTTTCCCATTTTTTTAACCCTTTGATTATAACCCCTCTCTCTCAACCCGCTTTCCAAAATCTATCTCGTACCACCACCGCCGCCGCCGACTACCAAGCGCCTTTCAAACTATGACCTAAAACGCCCATTTCTCACCTTAAACCCACGCCCAAAATTTTTTAGATCTTAGGAGAAAGAGACGTATTTTTCTAGATCTAAAAACGAAACCAAACTCCTACTCGCTTTTTAAAATATTTTATAAACTAAGACTAAGAACCCTCCCCTTTACCGTTCACCGTGTTTGGCTTAAGAGCCTTACAAATTATTACCTACAAGGAAACTTTAATCGATTTAGGGTAAGAACCACCTTTTAACGCTTTTTTTTTTTGTTTGATATTGTTGATACCCTTGAAAGATATGCATGCAGTAAAAGAAGAAAGAGAAATACCACTGGACTTGTGTTTTTTTTAATTTCTGGAAAAACTGATGATAATACACTTTTGGTTTGTTTACATATATTGCTCTCATCTCTATTTTTTGGTAGAAAACCATACATTAAAAAATACGTCTCATCTGATTTTTGGGTACTGATAATCCATCGTTTTGGTGTTTTGCACGTTCTCTGAGCGCGGTGGTTGAGTTGGTGGTACGGCGGAGTGGTGTCGGCGTGGTGGTGTCCTCTGCCATATCCACTCACGGCCGTTGGATCAACTGATCCAACGGTTGTGATTGCATAGGGAATGAACGGCCTAGATCTGGCCTTGGAATGAGCAAAGCCGCATCCGATCTCAACACGGGCGTAGGGAGAATGAATGGTCTCGCGCGGTAACGCACGCCGAAGTTGAGACGAGCAAATTCCGGGGTGAATTACACGCGCGCCAGCTGGATCATCTTAGTGTCATCTTTGATCCAACGGTTGGGAGGGTGACGGCTGCAAGAAAAAGATAGGATGTTAAATAAGGTTTTAGGGTTTTTACAATATTGGGTCAGGCCAAAATGAGCCTTGTAAATTATATTATATTTTTGTGTTTTTTGTAATATTATGTGGACTTGGACTGTTATTATAAATGGGTTTTATATTTTAGATCTGTTATATATTTTTGAACCCAATAATAATAATAATAATAATAATAATAATAATAATAATAATAATAATAATAATACTATAATAATAACATATACACATATATAATTTATGTACATATAACCATACATGCAAATTAACATATACCATATAACATTCAAACACACATATACATATATTTGCTCACACACCTAATTAATATAAAGTATACAAACATTATACATACTACAGACATTCATAGTACATACACATGCAAACCACATATATATCACATACACCCAAGCACACACATACATGCATCTTATACACACAAAATAAGTATAACCAAATACACCCTAGTACATATATATACTATTAAAATGTACGTTACATGTGACACACATACATCGTACATAGTATGTATAATATGCATGCACTTACACATATTACACACATATTTTATACACATTAATCACATATATAGTAAAATATATAATATAACATGTATACATGCAATAATAATACCTTATTAATTATTATACTAATACGTTAATAATATTTACAAACCGGATAAAAATGAGTGATTACACCAATTAAAAAACAACGCTGCCTATTGGAAGAAAAATTCAAAGGCCAATGAAAATCAAGCTGAGACCTTATCTCTCAAACTTCTAATAATGGAATATCAGTGCATTGCTCTCAAGGATGAGCTGAAAAGTAGTCAAGCCAACTGCTAGACTTTGAACATGTGTATACGGCTGCATGAGAATATGTTACTGAATTGAAAGATAGTCAAGCTGAAGTTGAAACGCTAAAAAAACAAGTAGATAATTGTAACAGTGTTCTACTGATGTATAAAGATCTCGTGGACGACCTTAAGGAAGCCTTACAAAAAAGTAATGAGAAGTGGTATTGTCAACTACAAGAGTCGAACTAAAAATTAAAAAAGGCAACCACATTGAAGATGTCATTGCTGAAGTACGAAAAGTAGCTCGACAAGTGGTAAGCTTGGCTGATGTAGCAACTTAACTAAGTCAGGATGGCATCATGTTCTTGGTTTTTGAGAAAGATAAATAAACTAGGTGTCAGGGCTCGATATTATCTATAACTTCACTACATGATGTAACAAGACCCTTACCTAATGAAAGTAATCTTATCATGGTTACTCTTTGAATCAATACATTTTTCTTGTACATGTGTTTACAACCAACATTGCACATTCATTGCATTTTAGTAGCATTGCATAACCATTCACTTGTAGCCTAAATCATTTACTGCTCGATGGAAGTAATCCAAGGTTTGGTTGAAATTTAACACCAACATGGATGTTGAGATGAAAGTGATCGGCTAACCTCGTGAAGAGCTACAAGAACAATTGCAAGCTTAGTTGTCTAAGATTACACAAGACACAAAAGACTAGGATGAACAACTCTGGGAGCAGCAGTGATTCCAATCTAACGATTGATTTTGAGCAAACATGTGTCTAGAAGAAATTGAAAAGTGTAAAGATGAAGGGGCATGCGACCTATCTTCCAATCTACTTAGGCCAACAGAAAGATAACTGAGTGTGCTAGGGAGCAATGGAAAGTTCCCGAACACGAATTTTGAGCGAACATTTCCTATCAAGCATTGTTGTCTAAGATTCTTAAATATCGTGATAACTCTAAACCTCCATCCAACTGAAGACAACTCTTCTTCGATGATATATGTGGAAGCCCAACGATGATATCGGTATTTCGCAACATAATCAAGTTTTAAACACAAAAATTAAATCAAATTATCGAGGCTAGCAAAATTCCTTGATGAAACCCAAAACCTGAAGAATCTCTCAACAAAGGATAATCAGAACAATAAGGCCAGCGCACTATCACCCTTTCTTAAACCATGCTGGTTTTTAGCCGATAATCTGTAGGAACGTGTTCATCACTTCCATATCTGTAGCCATTCCAGTTTACCATGCTCATCTCAATTAGGGCAATTCATGAAGATTGGTGATACTCTAGACATCTCTGGATTGATTCTAAAACCACTAGCGCCTCATCCACTTCTCAAATTGAAGAAGTGCCAGCAACTTCCTACTCTTCTGTTGAAAAAAGCAACAAAAAATACAATAAACAAAAAAAAAGATTGAAGTCTTCATGAGAAAAGCGATTGCATAATTCTATCCCTACTCAAAAGAGATTTGAAAGATTGCTCATCTGTAAAATCGAAGCAGACGCCGATGGTCGGTCAGAATACAAGTTTGCTTAAAGCTGCAAATGTCCAAACTAGAAGGAGGAGGAAATGAACTCTAGGGTGAAAACCCAAAACAAGCAATCTAGAGTGATCCAGAAAAAGGCGAAGAGAAAAATAATGCATCTAGGCAAGTTCAAATCAAGCACAATAGAAATAACATTTCATAATTGCAAGCTCTGGCCTATATTGTACGTCTCCAAGGACCATCTTAATCAAACCTGGATATCTGAGTTGAAGGAGTTTGTCTTCAGATTACATCCCGCCTTATAGAGTTATCCTTTCTTCAAAGATTTGAAACTTCTAATGCCTGATCGAGATCAGAAAAGATGGCAAAATAGAACGGGGAGTTTGTGAGTCAAAGAGAGTCACCCAAAATTTGTCAGAAATTAGACATGTAGGAAATGTCTTTCTTGAAAGCCTAATGGCCTGGAAGGCAGTTTACATCTTCAAGCATCAACACAACGTCAGAGGTCTTCTAGACACATGCTATGCTTGGGATGACCCTCGGCAAGTGGGTTTAAAGACGCTCCTGCACAAAATATATAGGGCCCATATTTTTAAAAATCATATTTTTAAAAGAATAAATACTCTCTGCTCATAAGTACAGAGACCTAAGGCAGGTGTCTACTCCGAACATAAGCTTGAAGCCTTAAGAGGTATCCAACGTATATAAGCCTGAAAATAAACGGGGCATTAGAGCCTCAATCAATGATGAATTTAATATCCTTCGAGAAAAATAAGATATATGACGCCAAAGGTCATTCGACTCAAAAGTTCAAATTTTTAAGACATCAAAATTTTGGGGGGTAACATAATACGTTCTTGAAAACAATAAAGACTTATCAAGGTGTGAAGATACTTCAAGCTCCGAGAGTAGTCCTAGAAGAAATGTTGGGGCATTCACCCGAGGAAGTAATCTAAAAGATGATCGAACCCAAGAAAGGTAGGGGCATCCTCACATACAAGGCACTAAGCACTACTTAATCAGAAGCAAAGATCCGACCAACAGAGAGTCAGAGGCATCCCTTTAAGGACCAAGGAAAATCATGTCATATTCATCACGCGCGTCATGCATACATCTAAAATCTATCATGCATTTAGACTAAAAATATACATTTAGGAATGAAGACGCGTTCATGCATTCTTTGGCTTAAACATACAAATAGGTCCAAAAAAGGGGACTAAAAGACCTCAACTATGGGGACAACAACATGACGACCGACCCTTAGCCCTGAAGGAGGCCAAATATGCAAAAAGCTTAAACCTTCGATTACAAACGGTAAAATTTTTTGAGCATATTACTAACTAAAGTTTTCTTTTGTTTTCAGGTCATGACTCCCCGCCATCAAACTTTTTCTGATCTCACCTCCGCAATGGTGATGAGCCGCTTTAATCTAGATTCTACATCTCTAACGGTGGTGTCACAAGTCAATTTTTCTTGAGAAGAAGATACGGATGATATTAGGGTCATTCAGTTCAAATCCAGAAAAGAATGAGAACAATGAAATTCGAAGAGGCAAACATTTACCGGAGCGAACTTTGAACCAGAATTGAATCCGAAGAGAAGCTGAACTAGAAAGATAAGACTTTTGCAACTACTCCATCATGAAAACATATGCGTTGCTGCATTATCACACCTGTTTAGCTGACATCCTCAAACAGAATGAGCAGATCATCGTCATCAACAAATTCCAGTATCATTGACATGAAGAAATAGGGCAAATATTGCCTGACGCCTTCAACTAAAAAAAAAGACAAACATCAACAAGATCTAGCATCCTTGAAACGAATGAGTGAATCAATTAAATAAAATATTAAGATCAAACTTTTCAGCTTTATAGTCTTAAAATAAAGAAGTTAATTTGTGGCTCACTTTGACCAAATACTCTTTTAACTTTTGCAGGTCCTATCTCACCCGTAACATAGTGTAGCGGATCAGCTAATCTCTTCTACAGATTCTGTATCTCCAACAAATAGTCAAACAGATCAAACACAACAACAATTTCATCTCCTGAGCTTGCTTGCAGCTTATGAAAAAAACGATAATAATTTCATCTCCCCGAGTTTGCAAATGAATAAGCCCATCTCCCAGCTTCATCTCTCTCACCTTGCAAATAAATGAAAAGCAGACAACAATTTCAACAAGTTTAGTTTGTAATGGCAATGAAATGGACACCTCAACAAGTTCATCTCTCTAAGCTTGCAAATGAATGAGCCTGACAACAATTTTATCTCCCGAAGTTAGCAGAATGAATACATCGACAAGTTTACCTTCTTGAAGTTGGTAGCCTATCTTGTATTTTTCATCTCCTCGAGCTTGCAGCGAAAAGAGCGCGATTTTTATCCATGTTTAGTTTCTCCAATGATGGTGCTACTGAACGAGCCCGCCTCTCCTGCATATTTAAAAATGAAAATGCTTGCAAAAAAAAAAAAGAACAAAAATCTTAAAAAACAAAAAAGAATCAAAAGAATCCAAAAACAAAAATCCAAAAAAAGAAACGGGCCTTTTAGATCACGCCAGTCGAAAGTTATCTCCCAAGCTTTCTATATCACGCCTCTTCGAGGGCAACAATCAATTTTATCTCCCTTTTCGAAGAGTTGTGCAATGAACGAGCCGCTAGCGCTCATCTCCCCGAGCTGTGCAATCCAACTCTCTCTCATGCCTTGAGTTGTTGCGAACCAAAGCGCTCCGCATCAACAATTTTATCTCTTTAAGTTTGCTTATATCAATAAGCACAAAGTTGTAAGTTTTATCTTTTTCCGATTACGCTTTTCTTCGAAATGAGCGATCAAACTTCTTCAAAATTATCTCCCTAAATTTGCGTAAAATCAAACAAAACCAAAAAGGCAAAAAGAGATCAAAATGTAAAAAGAAAAAAATCAAATAAACAAATAAAATTTTTTCTAGATCACGATTTCGCCGTAATTGTAGCAGATCAAACCTTCATCTCTAGATCATGCCACTTTATCGAGTTGTAGCAGATCAAACCTTCTTTTTTGATCCCGCCTCTTCGCCATTGTTGTAGATGGATCAAACCCATTTTTACAAGTCCAACATAAATGTTGGCACAACGTGCTTAAACACGGTAAAGTTTAAGATAATGGATAATTCAAATGTCCATCGAAAATCCATTTTCACGAATGGTCGAAGGAAAATAAATCTTTGAAAAATCAAATGTCATATTGGTAAAAATTGAATGTACCTAGGGAATGATACAACTAGCCCGAGCAAACGGCCACCGATAAAAACAACTCAAATCATTGATCCATGTGCATTTGGGAAAATGCAAAAAGATCTATGAAGCTCGATCAAAGCTTGTCGACTTCCGCCCCGCTTCCTCGCCGATATTGTAGCTAGGCCAACCCTTCATCGCTCGATCCTGTGTCTTCATCGAGTCATAGCTTGATCAAAATTTATAGACCTTACTTCGCCAAGATTGCGCTTAGGTCAAATTTTCTTCATGCATTGCGCCATCATAGAGTCAGTAATAAGCCGAGCGCATTTTGTCTCCCCAACGGATTGCATTAGGTCAAGATTTTGCTTCTCCAACGGATCCTCTATTTTGAAGATTTTGCTTACAATAGCGGCAAAATAAGATCAAGTGAAGTTCAAGAAGAAGCAAAGTGGCAGAGAGGGAACTCCAAACTCGACCGAACAAAAATGGTCCTTTTTTTGTTTGCTTTGCTCCATTGCAACAAAAATCCATTGTCGTTGCACAACAATGAGCAAAGAGGAGCAGCTGTAATACCTATTTTATGTCCGGGCTATAATTGCTCATTTTTTGTTCGAATATAGTATTATTATTGTATCTTATTTTAATAATAAAAAATAAAAGAAAAAAGAAAAAAAAAAGAAACCTACCTGGATGCCATGCATGGCATCCACTTTCCACCTAACCACTCCCATGGCTATAAAAGCCAAGCTTCGGCAAGTATCAAACGGACACAAATCAAATCAAATTGGCAATGAAATGCCAATGAAAATTGGCAAGGCGTTGCGGCCAAAGCAATAAAATGGCGAGGAAATGCCAAAGCCATGGCACAAAGTAGGGGCAGTGCCCCTTTTAGATTCGAGAGCAGTGCTCTCGCCGGGAATATTTTTCGGACAATTTGTTCGAGATAATTTTTGGGCCATGGCTAGATAATGTCGAGATCCCGTTAAGGGGTGGTCGAAATTTTATTCGGGCTTCTTGTAGGGTAACCTTTTGTCTTTATCTTTTTTATTTATTTTAATGTCGCCTTAGATATAGGATATTGTACATGTAATTATTAGCATGTTTCTGTAATAAATATATTTTGTATGCTATGTTTATTTGTGTCTTCTAAGTTGTATGAATTATTTACAATGTTTTTTAATTATTGGCATGTTTTTATATTTTAAGTTATGTTTGTATTGTATGAATTATTTGTATGAATAAAATATATTTTATATATTATTTAATTAAATTTTAAATTAAAATCTTTTAGGGATTATTGTGAAAACCTACTCAACGTAAGAGGTGCCGCTTTCCGTTAATCTCTATCGCAAAATATCATTTTTTTAATATTAAATTGTAATTTTCAAACGAGATTCCTTTCGTTCGGGAATCTAATGGAAATTATGCCCCGAGCATAGGAATGTAAAATCCTTTCATACTAAAAATATTATTTTAAATATATTTTAATGTGATCACAAATTTTAAATTAAATTCAATTTTAATTTCTCGCTAGACAATAAATAATCTACCAGTACTTAATTTTAGGCGCCATGGGGTGCTCACCCTTCCCACGCATAACTGACTCCCGAACCTATTTTCTGGTTTTTGCATACAAAAACTCGTGTTTTAATAAAATAATGCAAAAATAAGTTTTATTAAAATAACCGAGTTTTCAGGTGATCCAATCTCACCTAATTAAAAAGATTGGTGGCGGCTCCGTTCAAAACCAAAATAATTTTCATAAGAATGCATCAAGAGTGTCGATTGCGACGCGGGGCCCGTTGTTACAACCATAATATCAATTAATCACATATTTTAATTAATTTGTAAGGTCAAAGCATAAAAATAACTTACTAAGTTCGAATTTGGCAAAAGGATTGTACCAATAGACTCAGACATCGAAAACCTTAGGTAAGGTCCTCAAAAAAGTCACAGCCTAGTTAACGATACCAACGCCGATCAACGGCGGCGATCAACAAATGGCCAAGGTGGTGTGTCTGGCACGCGGTGCGGCCCGCCGCACTCCGGCCAAATTTATATGGTCTGGTTCACCAAGCCAAGACCTGGCTTGGTTGAGACACGCCCACGAGCAGGCGACGGATCGTGCGACGATCTTCGAGGGCCGAACGACAGCGATGAGTTCCAGATTCGCTCATCACGAGCTGGGGAATATTTTTTCTTCTCACCTCAGCGAGTGACGGCGTTGATGCGTCGACCATCGGCTGATGTGTCTCAATGAGCTGAAGGCAATGGCGGCGGTGATCTAACCCACGACTGCTCCGACAGTGGCGAATCGAGATTCAAAGCCCCCTACATTTTTCTCTCTTTTTTCTCATTTCTCTCTCTCCAATAATGCCTTTCTCTCCACTTTCCAACCAACCACCAACCCCTTTTAAAATTCAAAAACCCCTTATCCCAACATTGGACAAATGATTAAATAAACACACATATTTTTTTCACTAGGCCCAAATTAATTATTTTCAATTTAGATTCTCAAAATAAAGGCCCAAAACCTGTGTCCGAGACCTTATTCACGACATGAAATTTGAGTCACATACCTTGAATTTAAAATGTCAAGTAGAATATATAACTTTTTGTGTACAATAGTTTATGTTTAACTTTTTTGTAAGCCTAAATATAATTTCCTTGTATATACGCTAATTCGCTACTTGATTTTGCTTTCAGTGATAAAGGTAATTTCTTATAAGTTGTATTTTTATTTTCCATACTCATGAAAAAATAAAACATGGACTTAAAACATAGGACAATATATACAGATAATGTCAAAAATATAAATATACAACTTTTTTATAAACAAATTATATATTTAAAACGATTATGATATCCAAATAGAAGCAAAAGTTTAATTACCAAATTAAACAATTTAGCAAAGTTCAGCTACCATTTATAAATTGTACCTTTGTTATTATTTGGTATTTTTAACATAAACCTTAAAATTCCATACGCTTTTTATTTTCCCCACAAGGCACACACTAATTAGTGTTTATGCTCGAGCATTAAATCAGTATAGTTTTGGCCACAAACTAAATCCAACAACAACTTGAAATTTTCAAGAGAGCTCCTTTTGCCCCAACCGATATTTGTGCAACTTGTTTAATTTCCTCAATTTTCCCTCATTTTCTTGTGCAAAACCAAGTCCAAGCCACTCATTATTCCATCCTTTGTCAAAGCTCCACTCTCAACAATCATACCAATCTCCCACATCCTCAACCATTCTTGCATTCACCCCATGATCCCCAAAGAATGGCCTAAAAATCATTGGCACCCCATCTACTATGCTTTCTACTAGTGAGTTCCAACCGCCATGAGTTATGAACACCCAAACTGCACCATGGGCTAGCACATCACTTGGGGAGCCCATGGAACTATTATGCCATTTGCCTTCCTATGAAGCACGGGGACACCACCTTAGGGTCAGCCCCACGCCCCCGATACAGGACAAGAAGGGGATAAATGGGGACATCCTGGGACGCCCCAACTTTGATGGGATGGTCAAACTTACCGGGATGGTCAACACTATTTGGGAACGCCCGAGACGCCCCCAATAAATTTATTTAAAAATAAAATCCTCGCCTTCTTTACGAGCAAGGATTTAAAAACCATTAAACTTATCCGAACTTGAAAAGCTCAAGGATAATTCTAAACTTAAAAAGTTCAAATTATACCCAACTAAACTCAAAATCGCACAAGTAAAAAAAACTACTAAATTGAACACTCAACCTAAAAAATATAAACTTAATTACGTGTTGCAAATGGCCCACATACACTTGATCTCAACCAAAAGGCCAAGACTAAATTGCTTCATTGTTCCAAAGGGCTACACATATTTATAGGTCGCTTTCCTTGCTTTATATATTTTAAGGATGTGGGATATTGGGTGTGTATTGTATTTGTAATATGTTCCAACTTGTTTTAACACTTCTTCACTCAAGCTTTAATTATGGATGGGTAAATATCCATTTCAGCCATGTCATCTTTTAATTTTATCATGTCATTGATTTTTTTTCTTAATTTAGAATGTAAAGTTAAATTTTCGTTCAATTTAGTCATTTAATTTTAGTAGTCTTCTAATCTAAGTGTTAAAAAAAATTTAAAAATCATTAGATGTGAACTTAGATAACTAAAATTATAATTATTGTTTAATACAATTATAATTTTAATCCTTATTGTATTATGAATTTTAATAATTATATTTATTTATTTATTTATTTATTTTATATTTGTCGTACTTTGTCGCACTGCATTTATAATTTTGGAAATTGCCGCTTCCTCGCCCTCGTGATTCTGTAACTTAGTTGCCTTCTAAGAACCTATCAAAGGATGCACCTTTAGTCTATCTCTTAGAGACCATATAAATGGAACCCGCTAGCTTCTAATGCTTTTGCTAGTGCACCAAATTCATTTGAGGTGGGGTTGCTATTGACCAAACTTATATACGCCACGATGTCGGGTTTTTGCTTGTCGAGCCATGCGAAACTAACCTAACGTATGGCCTTAGTCGATTCCTTAAGACAAACGACTAAGTAAGCCTAAATCCTCGATCCGAAGATCAATACTCCCAAGTCACAGAACACAAGATCGCTCCAAGAGGAACCGAACAAAAGAGAAAGGCAACAAGAACAAGAGAAAGAACGCCAAGAACGCCAAGAACACTACAGAGTGTTTTTAGAGTAAATGCCAAGTGTATTACTCAAATGATGGATGATACAAGTGAGGTGGGGAGGCCTCTATTTATAGTTGAATCCCCATACAATGAACGGACGAGATCGAATCACACTAACGGCCCGCATTGAAAGCCACCTACCAAATCTACACTAACTAAGGAAACTCTATCACTATGATATTCTTTCCTTAAGTTTGTGTTTACATTGAGAGATATTCTTATCCCTTGAATATTCCCCCTAAGATGCCATCTATTAATTTACTGTGCTCAATGTACTTGGGCTTTCTTTCGCCTCCAACGATCGGACCAAGTCCGGTGGTCTTCTTGGCAAGCCTAGAACCTCTTGGGTTGCTTGTTGTGCATCCGTCTCTGACCCAAATGCGCGGGCCGTGACATTTTCTCCCCACCAAATCCGGCGATGCCCTCATTGTCGCCTCGTAAAATACTTCTCTTGGCCGATCTTGGATCTTCCACTGTACCTTGGCTTGCTCCCAACTCGTCCCAAAACGATGTTCCCATAAGAACGGGCCCCCATAAGGAGCGCCGACTGGGCCGGGTTGTCTTTCCATACAGATCGCTCGCCTTGGTTCCTTCCGCTGTAACTTCTCACTGCATCATCATGCCATCTCGATGAAGTTTGAGATGCGCCTCCTTCGTGGCATTCACTCTAACCGCATCAACCCTTCCCTTTGAAGTTTGCGCCTCGCTGCCCATTGGCAACTTTTCTCGCATTGACCCTTCTTTACACTTGAAGTTCAATGCTTCTTCCACCTTGCCCAAAGGTGCTTTTTCCACGCCCTCATGTCGCTAATCGACTCGGGCAACTCTTGCCCCACTAAAGTAGTTCCTCCAACAAGAGAGCCCCCAAAGCGATGTCTCCTTGGCTTGGAGCATCCCCAGTAAGTCGAATGGCAATAACGCCTTGGTTCCTTTACCCTTGTCTCAAGATTTAGGCACAACGCAACGCTGTTTGCGATCCAAAACACAGACGACGCCGGACAAGGAACGAGCAAGAGCATCTATACGGCCAAGGAAGCTTAGTCCCAAAACAAAATCAAAGTCATCTAAATTGATTACCTTGATGTCTTCCTTGCCCTTCCATTCACCAACTGCAGCCCACCTTCCGCGTCGCCCCAACAATTGGAACTTTTTAGCATTCACAGCCTTGATCTTTCCAAATGAACCCACAACTCTAAGACCAAGTTTGTCGGCAGCCTTCTTGGACATGAATAGATCGGTTGTCTTGTCCACTGTAGCACTCCTCGATCGTCCATGTTGATGTCGACAAACATCAACCCTTTCGCTATGCATTTTTCGCCAGCGTAACTCCCGATCATCGAACCAAGTCTCGCACCGCGCTCTGCTCAGCTCGCCCACCCCTTGATGGCTTGACTCGATGCGGCATGCTCGCAACCCGCGGACCCTTACATTGGTAGATCTTCGCCGCTTTTGTAAGTTATCCAAGAAGTGTTGAGCTGAGGGGAGTGTAAGTTGACAAAAAGTGTTAGAGTTTAATGTGTATTTTTAAGTCAGAGTTTAAATTTACTAGAAGTCTTATTTAAATGAGGATAAATATTATTTAAATTATAGATAAAAGTATAATTTTAGTTATACTGAAACTCAGACACCATTTAAAGGCTTATCTCATACACATTTGATTAAGAAAAATAAGAGAAAATACAGAGAAACACATTGTTCTCTGTTAAAAATACTATTTTTGTTCTATCATTAAACTCTAGCTTTTTCATATTTTATTGTTCATTGTTCACCGAGCTCATCTTATCCGCCACCATGGCCCCTTTCTCACATGGTATCATGAGCCAACAACGGTCTTGATCACGCCACCACTCACCGCCATCTCTAATCAAACAGATCGACGACGATTTGATTTTTTTCGATGTACATCGCTTTTTTTTTTTTCCGCTATCATTAGGCCACACTGCCTCGGCTTTCTTCTCGCTGGAATCTTACATCTCGTGTGAAATTTCTACTCATTTAATTTTGCTATTTTGTTCTCTATTTAATGGTTCTATCTTAGCCAATCAAAAAGATATATGAAAAGGTTATAGTTTATTAAAAACTATTTGGTTCTATCTTAGCCAATCAAAAAGATAGAAAAAGGTTATAGTTTAGCCTTAAAACTATTTGGTTCTATCTTAGCCATCCATTGTAAAAGATAGGGAAAGGTTATAGTTTAGCCTTAAAACTATCTGTTCTATCTCAACCATCAATTATAAAAGATAGGAGAAGAGGTTCTAGTTTAGCCTTAAAACTAGATAATATTTTTTAAGGATTCTACATCAAAGATCCAAGTCGGAATTTAGTTTGTGCAACTACCACTTGAGGGGAGTGTAGATTCCTCGTGATCATTGTTGAATGGAAGCAAAATACTTAGTCCGTGAAATGACAAAAAAGTCGGAAGACATCTCGTAAGATTCAAAAACCTAAAAAGATCATCACCGACAGAGGAAAGCCGAAGACATCTAAGGATGGTGCAAAAACCAATAACAACAAAGAGTTGGTAGACATCTCAAGAAGGATGCGTAAATCAAGAACATCGCTTGCAAATTTTCAACAATGGCTCGCTCAAAGAATAGCATGAGTATGTCCTAGCTGCTCAACTCAATGGGTCCCAAAAAAGGGAGATTTTTTCCTAAAAACAACAAAGAAATATGAGTAGGGCATCACATCCAAGATCCAAGTTGGTGCTCTACTACACTTGCTCACCAAATGAGGGGGAGTGTGTTATCCAAGAAGTGTTAGAGCTTGAGGGGGAGAGTAAGTTGACAAAAAGTGTTAGAGTTTAATGTTAATGTTAGAGTTTATTTCTAAGTCGTAGTTTAAATTTTACTAGAAGTCTTATTTAAATGAGGGATAAATATTATTTAAATTATAGATAAAAGTATAATTTTAGTTATATCAAAACTCAGACACCATTTAAAGGCTTATCTCATACACATTTGATTAAGAAAAAATAAGAGAAAATACAGAGAAACACATTGTTCTCTCTGTTAAAAATACTATTTTTGTTCTATCATTAAAC
>JAGYYJ010002143.1:0-22430 GCA_019671005.1 Hibiscus mutabilis | reverse complement strand
ACTATATATATTGAAGGAATCAGGTGATATTTAAAAAGTATTCTGTTTTCCTTTCGTTTCAACTCATTTTATATCTAATATATTTTTTCTGGCTCGGCTATTCCACCCGTTCCAAAATAAGTCATATAGAATCAATCGATTCATGATAAAATCCCTCTACCTGCATTTTTTGAATTTTTTTGGTCGATATGATAGAGGATCAAATGGTATAGTTCTTTTTTGGTAGCTTGGAGGATTAGAAACATGACTATTGCTTTCCAATTAGTTGTTTTTGCATTAATTGCTACTTCGTCAATCTTACTAATTAGTTACCCGTTGTATTTGCTTCTCCTGATGGTTGGTTGAGTAACAAAAAAACATTGTATTTTCCGGTACATCTTTATGGATTGGATTAGTTTTTCTAGTGGGTATCCTTAATTCTCTTATTTCTTGAATCTATCCATTCTGGATCCAAAAAATGACCCCTCCCACGAATTTTTTCAGATTTTGAGACACATTCAAATTCAATATTCAATAATAATATAGAAGTAGAAGTTGCAAAAATGAAAATAAAAAAACAACAAATTAGAGGGGGTCAAACTTTTACTGTAATTTGTAACTTAAATGAAATAAAAATTTGAATTGAATGATGAATGAAAAGAAAATAATAAAATAGAAATAAAAAATGAAATTCTAAATTATTATAATTTAATAAGCATTTAATATTGTAGTTTAAATTTGGTGATCAAATCGCTGGAATTTGACCTCCAAAGTTATTTCTGACCTTGCTTTCGTATCAAGAAACGAAATGCCTCATATGTTTAATGAAAATTTCTCTTTGCCAAGAAGACGCTATCCGATTCGAATGAAAAAAGCCAGGCTTAATATAAGGGATAAACAAGTTATGAATGCGCCCTCTAGTTATCTGGTTATTAATTAATCTGAGTTAATAAATCAAGTCTATTTTTGTCAAAAAATGTTGCGGGAACAAGTTTGAACCCATGACCTCAGGTTTATGAGCCTTGCATGATCATGCTCTATCCCGCGAAAAGAAATAGGACAAACAAGATGAATGCGCCCCTCTTCCATATATTACAAATAGAATAGCTATTTATACAGAATGGCAAATCACGTGAATCGATGATCATATAAATGAAAAATGAAGAGAATCCTCCAAGTCTTGATTTGCCCCGGCTCATGCGTGAACCATTTCACGAAAAGCAACGTCTCGATAGTTAGCCGATGTTCCCGACTATTTAACGTCGACGTGACGTGTGGGTGTAACTTTCCGGTGAATTTTCCATTTCTCTTACTCAACGACGGAACTTTGCTATTTCTTTTTGAGGATCGACGAATCAAATGATATTTTTGTTCCAATTTTTGCCTCTTCTTCTCCCTATGAATCAAACTTTTTCTTTTTTGATAATGGTTTGGCGTTCTGTATTATCAATGATACCGTCGAGTCTAGATGTATTTCTAGAAGGGGCATAACCGTTTCTCTCCATCGAAAGAGATGATATTATCGCAGATACAGGCGCATAACCATAAGGAATTAATCAAATTTGCCTAGATGTAGAAAGGCAATCAAAAAGCCGCATAAGTAAATATATAACACAGAAAAGTGAGGGCTCCAACCAATCTTGCTTGCAATAGAAAGAGCCACTGGTTTATCTAACCATCGAATCAAATTAGCTAAAGGTGTGCGTTCATGAGCCCATGCTAAAGTTTCAATCAAATTCTTGCCAATATCCGCATAAGAAATTAAGAACATAAATCCCGGTAAACAAGATGTCCAAATAAGAACATCCACGCCCAGACTGATAAACTATTCATACAAATGGGTTATACCCATTGATAAGTTGTGAAGAGTTTAACCATAGATAATCTCTAACCATCCCATCAAATAAGTGGAAGATTCATTAAACTGTGAGGACACCCTGCCTAATGTGATGTGTTTCCAATGCCAATAGTAACCCATCAATGGTATTTAACATCCGAAAACCGCCAAATAAAATGCGTCCCCACGCCGAAATATCACAGTACCGCCTCGCGCAAGAAAAACTATAACCGAAATCCTTTTTTATCGGCATTAACTTGGAACCGCGCATCTAAAGCGCCTTTACTAAGATCAATGTAGTTGTATGTAAACCTAGAGCAATAATGATGAACAAGAAGTCTCCAGGACCTATTGTTAAGAATAGTGAATTACTATTTTCATTAACAGCATTTAACCAGCCAGGGCAACCACTATGCTTCGGCCCGCATTGATGCTGGGCCATTCGTTGAAGATATCTCGAGTCCCAAAAGCAAGCATGACATCATTATGGACATAAAAAGTCCCAAAGTATGGAATCCCAGAAAGAGGCTGGCCCAGCAAATGGAGATATGATAACTTCTTTATGGTCTAACATTCTTGCCAATACATTATCCTCATTCTGTTCAGTTGCAATCTCTAATAAAAAAATATAGCTCCGTGGGCAGCTCCTGTCATGTGAATCACTGCGATGTATTGGTGATGGTTATATTCTGCAGCTTAGTAGTGTCTTGTCTTGTGCTATGAACATAAGCAGGTAAAGTACATGTGTTGAGCTACCAAGGACGTAATAACCCTAAAGCTAGACAAGGCCTAATTGAAAATGAATCAATTGTTAATGTGTGTCATAAGACCCTTATGCCGCCCAATCGTCCTCCCGGAAGAATATGTATAAAAGATCTTTTATACTGTGACCAATTCAAAGTTAGTTCTATACATATGACCAGCAACGAGAAAAAGAAATGCAATAGCTAAATGATGGTGTGCAATATCGTGCGACCATAAACTTTGCGTTTGTGGATGGAATCCCCGAGAAGGGTTAGAATGGCAGTTCTGATCGCGGGGAGTACCAAATAAAATGACTTCTTGAATCGGGGTTTTGAGCATAAAGATTCCACTGCCCTGAAAATGGGGGCTAACCCTTGGGGATGCGGTAATACATCTGAGAAATATTCCATCGAACATATTCCCCGGATCCAGGAATAACGACATGGACTAAGTGCCTGTCCCGCGAACTACCCGAATAGTCTGACAAATGATGATTGAGACGAATTCGGCGTTTTTTGGCTTTCGCAACTCGGTTTCCATTTCGGTTGTAGCAGTGACCAACCCGCTATTAAGGATAGAGCAGAAAAAGAAATAATAAGAAAAAACAGCCCAGTATAAAGATCTTCATTGGTACGTAACCCGATTGTACATCACCGATAAACACCAGAGTAAAGCGATATTCACTGGGCCAGGCGCCCCCTCTAATAAAAGCTTCAACAGCTGGTTGACAAATGAGATCCCAAATTGCATGAGCAATCGGTCTTACATGTAAAAGGATCTGTACCCCATGCCTCAAAATTTCCCTGCCAAGCTACATGGAAACAGATTTCCGGAAGTCCACAGAAAAATTGTTGCTAATTGCCCGAAGTGAAGCAAAAAATATTCTGATAAAGACGTTCACTCAGTAATATCATCGCTGACTCGAAGTCATGCGCGTATAAATACCAAACCAAATACGACAGTAGTGGGGATCTGGAGCTAATCTGCCGGCCGTGGCCGGGAAATCTTAATGCCATAATGCCTTTCAGTCCTCGCCATTATCCTACAATAATTCTTGCTAAGAAAAGTCCCATGTTGGCGTGTAATTCCCCGGTAATTATTTTACCCCCTACCTTGCGTCTGTACAATGCTCAAGGCTCTAGGCTGAGTAGCAGAGCAACTTTGTTTATTATGAGCCCAAACGATGGATTCAATAAGTTCTTGCCAATAACCGTCCGCTGAATAGAAACATTAAACTAAAAGCCCATACAAAATGAGCACCTAAGAAAGAAAGAAGGCCATGTGCAATAATGAAGAACCATAAGACTGAATTACCTGGGATGCTTGTGCCCATAAGAAATCGCGACCATCCATTATAGTAATAGGCTCTGCCAAAATTTCCTCTGTGATATGAGTTACCACCCCTTGATCATATACTACTGACATCGGCTGCATTTTCCAACTGAAATGGAATATTACTACCAAAAATTGGTGTACATCCCGAATAGTCCTAAGGACATGATCCCAGCGGATGCCGGACATGTCCCCCCCTTTTCAGGCCCGTCTGAAACGAACAAACCGGTTTGCTTTATCGGTATCAAACGCGAGCTGCGAAGCAAATAGAACACCCTTTCAAAGTATCAATACCGTGACATGAATCGTAAATGCATAGATAGCAGATGGACCAAAATCTGCGGTTCCCAATGGAATAGGTAACAAAGCAACGCCCCCTACCCCTTTTCACCGCCTCCCCCGGTCAAACTGGTGCTTGCTGTTGCACCAGGGGCCGTTGCACCGGGTGCTAAAAATATGGGTGTTTTTTATCCATTGAGCAAAGACGGGTTGTAATTGTATAGCGGTATCTGAAAACATATCTTGCGGACGCCCTAAAGCGCTCATGGTATCATTATGAATATTTAAAAACCAAAAATGTGAAAGCCTAGAAATATACATACCCAGTTCAGATGTGATATGATTGCATCACGTGCCTGGGACACGTCCCCAATAATCGTTGTATCCAAATAGTTGGATCATAGTCTCTTAAACCCTAAAAATGGCTGCATGCGAACCCCACTATAGAAATCCACCCAAACCACATGTGATGTGTGAACAATGACAGTTGTGTACCATAATCAGTAGCTAGAAAGGATAAGGGGGCATGGAATACATATGGGGAGCTACAACAATGGTTAAAGAACCTAACATAAAGCCAATTAAGAGAAATCTGGAAACGCGCATGATGCATTGTTAGACTCAATGCTGCCGGTTGTCTGCCTCGGCCAAAATGACTCAAAAAGCCTTCTTCCAATATTTTTGAATCACCATTTAGCAATGCTCAGCCGGTCCTTTCATGGGGCATCCGCCATGTAGAAAGAAAACAATAGTTAAATGATGGTGTAATACAGTCGTCCATAGACCCCATCACCGATCTAATCTCTCCATTTAGTGTTAGCCCTCCGCATTTTGACCACCAAGGTAAAAATGGGGTTGCTCTCAGTAAAACTGGGATAAGTTCAAAAAAGATCACGATTCAAGATAAATTGGGGAAGTGATCTCTTTAGGTCTACTCCACATTTCAGAAATTGGTTTATCGGTAAAGACAAGGCGTATTGATGCCCCGCCACAAAGGGACCGCCCCAGCAGCCCCAAATGGGTGATCTGAACATAGACTCACATCTTGGGGAACCAACCCAATTTTGGGGGGCCCCTTTGTGATAAGGGAAACCCAAACCCGGCAAAAGCTTTAAAAGGCCGAAAAGACCAATACCAATTGCGGTACAATAGAGTTGTAATTCACTGTTTTTCCCAGATGCTCGCCAAATCTAAAAAAAACCAGAGGTTTTTGTTTTCCCTCAAACCCCCCCACATCACCATTAAAGTTTTTTCCCTTTTGGGCCAAACCCACCGGGGCCTCGGTCCAATGTAGTAGGATCGCTGGGCCATGCTTCAAAATTTGGGAAAAAACGAGCACCGGGGAAATACATCCCTCAGCCAAAAAAAGATGATGGAAGTTGGCCGGAAATGGGCACTAAATATTTTGCGAGAAATCTCCTCCAAATCACTGGTATGGCTTTTCGAAATCGTGAGCATCGGCAGGGGGGGTTTCCCAAAGGTCCACTTTAGTATCGGGTCCCTTAGCTATTGTTCTTGAGAAATGCCCCGGCCTAATTCCTCAAAAAGAAGTTTTCTTTCTCCCTATCTACCAAAATTTTTACTTCAGGTTCCGGCGAACGAATTATCATCCACTCCCTCCTTTTTACAGCACATATGCAAAAGAGATCTCGCCAACAGTCAAGTAATTAGTAACCTATTTTGAACGCTTATTACATTGGTGCAATTTTACTCTCATCTATCTATCTACTATTTTTTATCTATCATTTTTCTTTAAATATTCACAAAGGTAATTTATTTAATTCGTCCGGGAACTGAATTACTCGGATCTATTATTAATATCCATAAGAAGCTCAACGGACCTATTTAATCTTATAATTATAAAACGGGCAATTTTGGGATTTTACTTTACATTGGTGCAAAAACAATTTTTTGTTGCAAATCAGTGTAATAAACAGATCTAAAATAGAATTCCGAGATGGAGTTTTTTGTCTTACATAGATAGAACAAACAATATTACTTCTATCTCAAATCACGTTATCGTATAATTTACTAAGGGATACCCAGTATCGATATTTAGTCATTTGAGGTTTTTTATTAGTTTTAACAAGCAGAAAATATATATTTTTATTTTTTATATCCGTGATTACTATCTCACGAAACGAAATATCAGACGAAATAGAACGATTTTAGAAAGGATATAATGAAATTCTTTGATTGGTTTTTCCAGAAAAATGATCCGTTTTATTTGACCGATGGGTCCAACAAAAAATAAACAATTAAAAATTAATATTTTGAATATTTTGCTATTTAAATTTTACTATTTAAATATAAATATTCAAATTGAATAGAAAAATCGAAATGAATAAATGGTAAGTATTTATTTAATTAAATTATTTAATTACTAAATTAAATGGTTAATTTTATTAAATTAAATTATTTAAAATTAAGAATAAATTTGGTAATATTTAATTTCAATTAATTTCTAATCCTAAAATAAAAAATAAAGCTCTTGCATTTGTAGAAAATAGAATATAGAATAAGCAATACTTTCGAACCATTTCTTTGCTCTGTCGAATGGCTTCGTGAAATAGTTCGAATTCCTAATTCTTTCTAATCTCTGGTGTCCCAACCCTGTTTAAATAAGAAATTTTTCTAGTATTTTCTTTACTAGCGTATTTAAGCGTATTTATTTACTAGCGTATTTGCTCTTTCCTTTTATTATTTCTATAGTGGAGATAGTCGCACGTAATGACAGATCACAGCCATATTATTAAAAGCTTGGGGTAAGAACGGGTTTCGTTCTAGTGCTCGAAAATAATATTCTAACGCTTTTGTATGTTCTCCGTTACTTGTGTGGATAAGGCCTATGTTATAGAGTATATAACTTCGATCATATTTCCTTCGGATTGAGCCGACATCCGTTACGGTCGTCATTCGATTCAAAAATTCTCCGTTCCAAAACCGTACATGAGATTTTTCACCTCATACGGCTCCTCCTTTATGTGCATAATGAGAATAATCCGTGGAATTAAAAAAAGGTCGAAAGATTGTCATTATGAACTGAGCAGGGCTAATGTTTTTACAAGAAATCTCTAGCCAACCCTCTTGCAAAAGATCTTTTCTTACCATCAAGCGTGTTCGTATTAGATAAAAAAGTAAACTTCAACAATTTCTTTGTTCTCAACGCTCCTTAATTTCCAGGAATTAGTCACTTCAACAATCTTCGATGGTTATATGGGTATCCAAAGTACGAACAAGATGGATGTTTGTTGTCCCAACCATTTCTCTTAGTTCCGATCCCGATAAAGAAAGGGAATCATTAATAACAAAGTTTTCGTGTTGTTGATTCCTAGGTGTAGTGCTTCTTCCTCTATGCCGCCTATTGGTACTAGTGTAGTAGGGTTGACCTACAATACAGACCCATACCATAGGTGTAACCTTTCGCTCAATACTCGAATCAACAATTGAAGCATCTGAGGTTGCATTAATCGGGGATACACGACAGAAGGAATTGCTTTATTTATAAACTTCACCTTCAACAAGCGTAGATTTCTTTTTTGTTTTCAATGGTCTTTTTTTCTATTCTGAATAATATGTCTTTTTCCTAAGACTGAGAGCGGTAAAGTAAATAAAAAGTAAATAAAGTAAAAATATATATATATTAATATATATAATAATCAAATCGCACCATCTCTGTAATAAGTAAATGCCTCTTTTTCTCCTGAAGTTGTCGGAATTATTCGTAATAAGATATTGGCTACAATTGAAAAGGTCTTATCAATAAAATTTCCATTTATCTGCGATCTAGGCATAGGTAGCAATCCATTCTATAACTCTTTTCATTACCCCTGGTGAGAAAATAAAATGATCTCACAAACAAAGGAAGTGTACAGTACGAAATAACATAAAAGCAGACCCATTCCATAAAAAAAAAATTATTCGAGCCGGGAGGCTAAAGAAAAAGTGATAAAAAAAGTGATGAAAAGTTTTCTATTTTTATAGCTGGTTTTCTAGTTAGAATTGATATTGTTCGTACCTATCGAACAATCTAATATGAATAACTCGCTATTCGCTCGGGTTATCGGCCATAATAATTATGTAGGAGAGATGGCCGAGTGGTTCAAGGCGTAGCATTGGAACTGCTATGTAGACTTTTGTTTACCGAGGGTTCGAATCCCTCTCTTTCCGCACCTTCACCTAATTCGCCAATGTAACTGACTACACTGACTACAATGTATCAAATCAAATAAGAACAGATACTATTAGACCCTTCTTTAGATAGATTTTAGATAGATTCTCTATTCCTTTAGATAGATTCTCTATTCCCAATTCCTTTTTATTTTAATATGGAATACTGAAAATAGCGGACAGGGGATGAAAATCTCCCTACGGATCTATCATACATGAATAGGAAAAAAATACCCGAATCAAACCCATCACCCTGTCTTCACTTAACCTTAACTCAGGTGAAAAGGGGGCAGAAGCCTTGTTTTGTTATTTTAGTTAGGTTTAAGTCTGACGAGAATAATATTCTACGACAAGCAATTCATTTATTTTCAAACCAACCCATTTCCTATCTATTATTTGATTGACTAATCCTTTATATTGTAATGTGTGAAGGGTCAAATGCTTTGGTAATTCCTCATGGGTGGATGAATCAAGATAATTTTGGATCAGAGTTCTAGATTTTTGTTCATCCCTCGCTGAAATAATATCTCGGGGTTTGCAGCGATAACTTGGTATATCTACTGTACGCCCATTAACTAAAATATGTCTATGGTTAACTAATTGGCGGGCTTGAGGAATAGTCGAAGCCATACCCAATCGAAAAAGGATGTTATCCAAACGCATTTCAAGTAATTGTAGTAAAACCTGACCTGTTGACCCTTTGGCTTTTCTGGCAATCCGAACGTATTTAAGTAATTGTCGTTCTGTAAGGCCATAATGAAAACGCAATTTTTGTTTTTCTTCTAAACGAATACGGTATTGAGATTTTTTACCGGGGCGCGATTGGTTTCTAAGATCGCTTCCGGCTCTAGGCCTTTTACTAGTTAGTCCCGGTAAAGCCCCCAGACGGCGTATTTTTTTGAAACGAGGCCCTCGGTAACGTGACATAAGGACTCCTTATTAATTTGAATTTTATTGAAATTTTATAAACCGAAATTAAAACTGAACTAAATGAAGCGAAATCGACTGAAGGATTGTACTACAAATATTAATGAGATGAATTGGATCAATATCCATATCCATACTTTTTTGTATTGTATATAATGTATACAAAAAATCAAACAAAATAAAAAAAAAAAATGAAAATAAAAAATATATAAAAATAAAAAGATAAAAGATAATATATATAATAATAACAATATATATAAAATAGATATAATATAGAAATAAATTGAATATAATATTCAATATATAAATAAATTAATATAAATAAATTAAACCAAAAACAAAAAGAGTTTCCTTTTTTTGTTTTCTTGATTTATTCTGCAAAGATCTAACTCCTCAAATTTTATCGCTTCTGAATAATTTCAAGAGCTTGCTGAGCCTCTTGTGGATCAATGTCACTACCCTTCTCCGCATCATTTACTAAAATAATGATTTCTTGTTTGCCTATTCTAGCAAAACCACCCATCAGAGCCATCGTTAACCATTGGTCGTTAAGGCGTATTCTCAAAATACCTATATCTACAGCTGTGGCAATAGGCGCGTGATTTGTAATACGCCAATTTGTCCGCTATTATAGATAAAATGATTTCTTTCACTTCTGAATCCCAAACAATTCGATTAGGGGTAAGTACGCAAAAGATTTAAGGTCATTTCTTCAATTTGCTCTCCATTTCTAAGTTCGTTATCTTCGCAGTAGCTTCATCGATGTTACCTACAAATAAAAGGCCTGTTCAGGAAGACCGTCTAATTCTCCGGAAGGATCAATTTAAACCCTCTAATTGTTTCTGCTAGGCCGCGTTTTCCCGGAACCAGTAAATACTTTAGAAAAGCTGTTGTGATAAGAAAGTTTTTCGCGCTCTTGCCCTGGTTAAGCCTCTTCGACAGTTTCCATAATGTTCCTCACCAACGATCGAGGATTGGAGCATAGTTGACGTTGAGTCTAAAGGATCTACCGCGGGATAAATACCTTTGCAGCTAATCCTCTCTGATAGTACGGTGGTAGCATCTAAATGCGCAAATGTTGTGGCAGGGGCAGGGTCGGTCAAATCATCCGCAGGTACATAAACTGCTTGAATAGAAGTTATGGATCCCTCCTTGGTAGAAGTAATTCTTTCTTGTAAAGTACCCATTTCGGTACTAAGGGTGGGTTGATAACCCACAGCGGAAGGCATTCTACCCAATAAGGCAGATACTTCGGATCCCGCTTGGACAAAGCGGAAGATATTGTCTATAAATAGAAGTACGTCTTGTTCATTAACATCTCGGAAATATTCTGCCATAGTTAGGGCAGTCAACCCAACTCTCATACGAGCTCCTGGCGGTTCATTCATCTGACCGTAGACTAAAGCCACTTTTGATTCCGCAAGATTTTGTTCATTAATTACTCCAGATTCTTTCATTTCCATGTAAAGATCATTTCCTTCACGAGTCCGTTCACCTACTCCGCCAAATACGGATACCCCCCCATGAGCTTTCGCAATGTTGTTGATCAATTCCATAATAAGTACTGTTTTACCTACCCCAGCCCCCAAATAGTCCGATTTTCCTCCACGACGATAAGGAGCTAAAAGATCGACTACTTTAATTCCTGTTTCAAAATAGATAATTTTGTATCTAATTGTAAAAGCCACGGGTTAAAAATGTTGTCCTTATCTCGCTCCGCCGACTGGAAAACACTCAGAGGCGCCCCACATTAAAAATTGTCATCTTCATTCCTCATTTTAGACCATCTGTAGCGCTTCCTAGCTTACAGCTCTAACTCGATTATTTCCTAATAATTGCTGTACCTCACAAGTTACATTAATTTGTTGACCGGCGGTATCTCGACCCTTAACTACTAAAGCATTGTAAATATTAGGCATCTTGCCCGGGGAAAGGCTACATCCAGTACTGGACCGATGATTTGAGAAATACGTCCCAGATTTTCTTTTCAAGAAACGAAAGTTCTGTTTATACGGAAATTCTTTCGATTAACCAACTAGTTACGAAATCGCGTTGATAGCTCTACTCGTGTCCTAGCCCGTCTGAGAGCTAGATTTGCCTCAATTGTTTGCCTCTTGCCTTCAGCTTTCCTCAAGTTAGCTTCCGCTATTTCAAGAGCTTGCTGAGCCTCTTGTGGATCAATGTCACTACCCTTCTCCGCATCATTTACTAAAATAGTGATTTCATTGTTGCCTATTCTAGCAAAACCACCCATCAGAGCCATCGTTAACCATTGGTCGTTAAGGTATTCTCAAAATACCTATATCTACAGCTGTGGCAATAGGCGCGTGATTTGGTAATACGCCAATTTGTCCGCTATTAGTAGATAAAATGATTTCTTTCACTTCTGAATCCCAAACAATTGATTAGGGTAAGTACGCAAAGATTTAAGGTCATTTCTTCAATTTGCTCTCCATTTCTAAGTTCGTAGCCTTCGCAGTAGCTTCATCGATGTTACCTACCAAATAAAAGGCCTGTTCAGGAAGACCGTCTAATTCTCCGGAAAGGATCAATTTAAACCTCTAATTGTTTCTGCTAGGCCAACGTATTTCCCGGGGAACCAGTAAATACTTCCGCTACGAAAAAGGGTTGTGATAAGAAACGCTCAATTTTTCGCGCTCTTGCTACGGTTAAGCGATCCTCTTCGGACAATCGTCCAACCCAAGGATAGCTATAATGTCCCAAGTTCTTGTAACGTTGTAAGGTTTGCTTAACCCTTTGCGCAGTTTCATAATGTTCCTCACCAACGATCTGAGGTTGGAGCATAGTTGACGTTGAGTCTAAAGGATCTACCGCGGATAAATACCTTTGGCAGCTAATCCTCTTGATAGTACGGTGGTAGCATCTAAATGCGCAAATGTTGTGGCAGGGGCAGGGTCGGTCAAATCATCCGCAGGTACATAAACTGCTTGAATAGAAGTTATGGATCCCTCCTGGTAGAAGTAATTCTTTCTTGTAAAGTACCCATTTCGGTACTAAGGGTGGGTTGATAACCCACAGCGGAAGGCATTCTACCCAATAAGGCAGATATTTCGGATCCCGCTTGGACAAAGCGGAAGATATTGTCTATAAATAGAAGTACGTCTTGTTCATTAACATCTCGGAAATATTCTGCCATAGTTAGGCAGTCAACCCAACTCTCATACGAGCTCCTGGCGGTTCATTCATCTGACCGTAGACTAAAGCCACTTTGATTCCGCAAGATTTTGTTCATTAATTACTCCAGATTCTTTCATTTCCATGTAAAGATCATTTCCTTCACGAGTCCGTTCACCTACTCCGCCAAATACGGATACTTCCCCATGAGCTTTCGCAATGTTGTTGATCAATTCCATAATAAGTACTGTTTTACCTACCCCAGCCCCTAAATAGTCCGATTTTTCCTCCACGACGATAAGGAGCCAAAAGATCGACTACTTTAATTCCTGTTTCAAAAATAGATAATTTTGTATCTAATTGTATAAAAGCGGGCGCGGGTTTATGAATAGGGGATGTTGTGCGAGTATCTACAGGACCTAAATTATCAACGGCCCCCAAGCACGTTAAAAATTGTCCTAGGGTCGCCCGCCGACTGAACACTTAGAGGCGCTCCTGTGTCAATCACTTCCATTCCTCTCGTTAGACCATCTGTAGCGCTCATAGCTACAGCTCTAACTCGATTATTTCCTAATAATTGCTGTACCTCACAAGTTACATTAATTTGTTGACCGGCGGTATCTCGACCCTTAACTACTAAAGCATTGTAAATATTAGGCATCTTGCCCGGGGGAAAGGCTACATCCAGTACTGGACCGATGATTTGAGAAATACGTCCCAGATTTTCTTTTTTTCGCGTGGAAACTCCAGGAACAGAAGTAGTAGGATTTAGTCTCATAATATAATAAAGTGAAATATGTCAATTTTTTTTTTTCGAAAATTATCTAATACAAAATAAATCTTCGACAGGAGATTGATCGGTTAATTCAATAAGAAATGGGGGTTAGCGCTCGATTTCGTTAGTACCATCCAATTGAATGCAATTCAATTGGATTGTTTCTTTATTCAATGAAGGAATTTTTAAGTTCAACCAACCTATTTTCAAAATAGGAAGTGGATAAATAAAAATTTTGAGAGAGTCTTTCATTTGTCTATCATTATAGGCAATACCATCCATATTATCTATGGAATTCGAACCCGAACTCTATTTATGTTTAGTTGTATTTGGATATTCTTTATTGTTTTAATTTGCTTTAGTTTTAAGAATATTATTTTCATTTTTATTAATTTACTGAATATTGAACGGTAAAACAGATCGAACTGATTATTATCAAAATGATTCGGCCTATTTCAAAGACCCAACATGCATTTTTTTTGCATTGGGCTCTTTCATTAACTGATAGAAAGATCAGCTAGTCTACCATATAATATATATTTTTTTCTAAGAGAAAAAAAGAAGATGGTTCCGTGTGCTCTGATTCATTACTGATACAGGAGCACTCCAAAAGTGTTTCAAAGAAAGGAAGGGTTATCTTGACGTAGGTCTGCTTCTGGCCTAGATCAACCTAAGTTAAATGGAGTCTCTATCATCCTGATTAAAAATCAAACATGAAACTTCATACACCTTAAGATTCATAGGACGAAAAGAGCATTTTTTGAGGTCCTTATACTCATTATGCCTAGCATTGAATAGACTGGGTATTCACCCTATCAATATCTCAAATCAACGATGGGTTCGCTTCGGATCCTGCCTAAACTAAACGGCACCCGAATCGGACCGAACCATTTGTCAGGCTATTGTTCTCTTGTTTTGTTCTTTCAAAGTAATGGAGTAAGACATTGATTTCTCAAAAGGATCAATTCTTTTGATTGCATGATAGACTTCCTGAAAACATTGGCGCGCGTAAAACGAGGTGCTCTACCAACTGAGCTATAGCCCTTGTATTTGTGATACAGTTTTATCATATTATGTAGATAATTTCTTGTCAAGATGAATATTAGATGATCCAACAGCATAATCATACCTTTTGGTCGGTTTGATTGGTATTGCTTAGAAGTAATATTGATTTATAATCCATCGATGTGATAGGTCCCTTTTCTTTCTTTTTATGATTCCTTATGATAATAAATGACCTACTTAACTCAGCGGTTAGAGTATTGCTTTCATATACGGCGGGAGTCATTGGTTCAAATTCAATAGTAGGTAGAACTTATTAGATACCGTCGATCCCGGTGTCTAATAAGTTTTTCTACCCACCTTCTTTATTGATTTTCTATCTTTTTCATCCTATTCTATTTCCGTTTTCAATTTTCAAATTTTTCGTTAGATCAAAATCTGATTTCACTTTTGATTGTATTTGATTCTATTTAATCGGCAGAATCAAAATGGGATGTATAAACGAAAGTTCTGTTTATACGGAAATTCTTTCGATTAACCAACTAGTTACGAAATCGCGTTGATAGCCTCTACTCGTGTCCTAGCCCGTCTGAGAGCTAGATTTGCCTCAATTGTTTGCCTCTTGCCTTCAGCTTTCTCGCTAGCTTCCGCTATTTCAAGAGCTTGCTGAGCCTCTTGTGGATCAATGTCACTACCCTTCTCCGCATCATTTACTAAAATAGTGATTTCATTGTTGCCTATTCTAGCAAAAAAAACCACCCATCAGAGCCATCGTTAACCATTGGTCGTTAAGGCGTATTCTCAAAATACCTATATCTACAGCTGTGGCAATAGGCGCGTGATTTGGTAATACGCCAATTTGTCCGCTATTAGTAGATAAAATGATTTCTTTCACTTCTGAATCCCAAACAATTGATTAGGGTAAGTACGCAAAGATTTAAGGTCATTTCTTCAATTTGCTCTCCATTTCTAAGTTCGTAGCCTTCGCAGTAGCTTCATCGATGTTACCTACCAAATAAAAGGCCTGTTCAGGAAGACCGTCTAATTCTCCGGAAAGGATCAATTTAAACCTCTAATTGTTTCTGCTAGGCCAACGTATTTCCCGGGGAACCAGTAAATACTTCCGCATGAAAAAGGGTTGTGATAAGAAACGCTCAATTTTTCGCGCTCTTGCTACGGTTAAGCGATCCTCTTCGGACAATCTGTCCAACCCAAGGATAGCTATAATGTCCTGAAGTTCTTTGTAACGTTGTAAGGTTTGCTTAACCCTTTGCGCAGTTTCATAATGTTCCTCACCAACGATTCGAGGTTGGAGCATAGTTGACGTTGAGTCTAAAGGATCTACCGCGATAAATACCTTTGGCAGCTAATCCTCTTGATAGTACGGTGGTAGCATCTAAATGCGCAAATGTTGTGGCAGGGGCAGGGTCGGTCAAATCATCCGCAGGTACATAAACTGCTTGAATAGAAGTTATGGATCCCTCCTTGGTAGAAGTAATTTTTTCTTGTAAAGTACCCATTTCGGTACTAAGGGTGGGTTGATAACCCACAGCGGAAGGCATTCTACCCAATAAGGCAGATATTTCGGATCCCGCTTGGACAAAGCGGAAGATATTGTCTATAAATAGAAGTACGTCTTGTTCATTAACATCTCGGAAATATTCTGCCATAGTTAGGCAGTCAACCCAACTCTCATACGAGCTCCTGGCGGTTCATTCATCTGACCGTAGACTAAAGCCACTTTTGATTCCGCAAGATTTTGTTCATTAATTACTCCAGATTCTTTCATTTCCATGTAAAGATCATTTCCTTCACGAGTCCGTTCACCTACTCCGCCAAATACGGATACCCCCATGAGCTTTCGCAATGTTGTTGATCAATTCCATAATAAGTACTGTTTTACCTACCCCAGCCCCCCAAATAGTCCGATTTTTCCTCCACGACGATAAGGAGCCAAAAGATCGACTACTTTAATTCCTGTTTCAAAATAGATAATTTTGTATCTAATTGTATAAAAGCGGGCGCGGGTTTATGAATAGGGATGTTGTGCGAGTATCTACAGGACCTAAATTATCAACGGCCCCAAGCACGTTAAAAATTGTCCTAGGGTCGCTCCGCCGACTGGAACACTTAGAGGCGCTCCTGTGTCAATCACTTCCATTCCTCTCGTTAGACCATCTGTAGCGCCTATAGCTACAGCTCTAACTCGATTATTTCCTAATAATTGCTGTACCTCACAAGTTACATTAATTTGTTGACCGGCGGTATCTCGACCCTTAACTACTAAAGCATTGTAAATATTAGGCATCTTGCCCGGGGAAAGGCTACATCCAGTACTGGACCGATGATTTGAGAAATACGTCCCAGATTTTCTTTTTTCAAGCGTGGAAACCCAGGAACAGAAGTAGTAGGATTTAGTCTCATAATATAATAAAGTGAAATATGTCAATTTTTTTTTTTCGAAAATTATCTAATACAAAATAAATCTTCGACAGGAGATTGATCGGTTAATTCAATAAGAAATGGGGGTTAGCGCTCGATTTCGTTAGTACCATCCAATTGAATGCAATTCAATTGGATTGTTTCTTTATTCAATGAAGGAATTTTTAAGTTCAACCAACCTATTTTCAAAATAGGAAGTGGATAAATAAAAATTTTGAGAGAGTCTTTCATTTGTCTATCATTATAGGCAATACCATCCATATTATCTATGGAATTCGAACCCGAACTCTATTTATGATTCCTTATTTCTATCGCATTTTTCTATCTCATTTCGTATTTTATTTTAGCATATCGATTTTTTTACGTCCAACCTCTCCACCTTTTCCATCTATATTCCTTTTTTCATTTCATGAACGAATTACGCCTATTTTCACATCTAGGATTTACATATACAACATATATTACTGTCAAGCTGTCAAGGGTGAATTTATTATTTTGTAGTAGTGAGTTTAATTTCTTATTTTTTATTATTGATTTCTTATTATTGAGTTTATATTATATAATTTTCTAATTTATATTAGATATTAGAATATTAATTTAATTAATTCTATTTCTAATTAATTTATTATATATTTATATATTCTAATATATATATTAGAATATATATTCTAATTATTATATTTTATTTATAATATATTATATTAATATTTAAATTAATATTTTATTTAAATTTTATTTAAATTAATATTTAATATTATTTTTTATATTATTTATTATTATTTATATATTTCTATTACATTTATTTTCATTTATTTTATTTGCATTTTTGCATGATTCAAAAAAAAGTAAGGAATTATAAACTTGAAAAACACGGATCGGGTTGCGCCATACATATGAAAGAATATAGAATAATGATGTATTTGGCGAATCAAATACCATGGTCTAATAAGGAACCTTTCGGATTAGTTTAGTTGATAATTTTTTGAAAGATTTCTTCGAAAAGGTTTCATTAACTCTCATTTATGTCGAGTAGACCTTGTTGTTGCGAGAATTTTAATTCATGAGTTGTAGGAGGGACTTATGTCACCACAAACAGAGACTAAAACAGGTGTTGATTCCAAGCCGGTGTTAAAGAGTATAAATTGACTTATTATACTCCTCAATATGAAGTCAAAGATACTGATATCTTGGCAGCCTTCCGAGTAACTCCTCAACCCGGAGTTCCGCCTGAGGAAGCAGGGGCCGCGGTAGCTGCTGAATCTTCTACTGGTACATGGACAACCGTGGGGGACCGATGGGCTTACCAGCCTTGATCGTTACAAAGGGCGATGCTACCACATTGATCCTGTTCCTGGAGAAGACGATCAATATATATGTTATGTAGCTTACCCTTAGACCTTTTGAAGAAGGTTCTGTTACTAACATGTTTACTTCCATTGTGGGTAATGTATTTGGGTTCAAAGCCCTGCGCGCTCTACGTCTAGAGGATCTGCGAATCCCTACTGCTTATATTAAAACTTTCCAAGGCCCGCCTCATGGCATCCAGGTTGAAAGAGATAAATTGAACAAGTATGGTCGCCCCTATTAGGATGTACTATTAAACCTAAATTGGGGTTATCCACAAGAACTACGGTAGAGCAGTTTATGAATGTCTACGCGGCGGACTTGATTTTACCAAAGATGATGAGAATGTGAACTCCCAACCATTTATGCGCTGGAGAGACTGTTTTTATTTTGTGCCGAAGCTATTTATAAAGCACAGGCTGAAACAGGTGAAATCAAAGGGCATTACTTGAATGCTACTGCGGGTACATGTGAAGAAATGATGAAAAGGGCCGCGTGTGCCAGAGAATTGGGAGTTCCTATCGTAATGCATGACTACTTAACAGGTGGGTTCACTGCAAATACTACCTTGGCTCATTATTGCCGAGATAACGGTCTACTTCTTCACATCCATCGCGCAATGCACGCAGTTATTGATAGACAGAAGAATCATGGTATGCACTTTCGTGTACTAGCTAAAGCTTTACGTATGTCTGGTGGAGATCATATTCACGCTGGTACAGTAGTAGGTAAACTTGAAGGAGAAAGGGAAATAACTTTGGGCTTTGTTGATTTATTACGTGATGATTTTATTGAAAAGATTCAAGCCGTGGTATTTATTTCACTCAAGATTGGGTTTCTACCAGGTGTTCTGCCCGTAGCTTCGGGGGTATTCACGTTTGGCATATGCCTGCTTTGACCGAGATCTTTGGAGATGATTCCGTACTACAATTGGTGGAGGAACTTTAGGACACCCTTGGGGAAATGCACCGGGTGCCGTAGCGAATCGAGTAGCTTTAGAAGCATGTGTAAAGCTCGTAATGAGGGACGTGACCTTGCTGCTCAGGGTAATGAAATTATCCGCGAGGCTAGCAAATGGAGTCCTGAACTAGCTGCTGCTTGTGAAGTATGGAAGGAGATCAAATTTGAATTCAAACCAGTGGATACTTTAGATAAATAAAGATAAATAAAAAAAGGATAAAAAGAAAAATTGACTTCAAAGCAATGGATACTTTGTAATCCAGTAGTTACTGTCGGTTTGTTGAATTGTATTAAACTCGGCCCAATCTTTTACTAAAAGGATTGAGCTGACCTTATTGTCTATTGTCTATATTTTTGATAGATATATTTTTATCTAGATATACAAAATCTTAAATACAAAAATAAAAGACTAAACACAACTCAAATTTTCCCTAGGTCCATAATTAATCCTATGTATGTGTATGGATCCTTAGGATTGGTGTATTCTTTTTTCATCCTATATCCCACGGTTTCGGATCATGGATCGAGCCAAGCATCACAACTTCTTCTACCCATCCTGTATGTTGTCCTTTGGTTCCGTGTTGGAATAGAAACTTATTGTATTGTATTAGTAGACGAGATTTTACGAAAAAGGGTCTTGATAGGAGAAAAATTTTTTATTTCAATTTTTTCAGTGCGAATTTTACACAACATGGGGAAATCACTATTTCGAATTGAAAATTGATATTTCTAATTGAAAAGAAAAAGAGCTCTATCATATATAATGAACTGCTACCCAGGTTCTCACAAAAGAGAATCGTTTCTTCAACATTCACTCATTGTTCGTTAATAACCCTAGTGATTGTATCTAGTATTCTGATAGGAAATAAAATATTCAGTTGATTTTTCATCGAATGACTATTCATCTATTGTACTTTCATGTAAATAGAGGCAAGAAAGCTCTATGGAAAAAATCATGGTTCAATTTGATCTTGTCTAAGGGGGAATTAGAATACAGATGTGGGCTAAGTAAATCAATGGATAGCCTTGGTCCTATTGAAAATAGTAGTGTAAACGAAGACCCGGCTAGAAATGATACGGATAAAAAACATTCATGATTGGAGTGACAGCTCTAGTTATTACAGTAAGGTTGATCATTTAGTTGGCGTCAAAGACATTCGGAATTTCATTTCTGATGACACCTTTTAATTAGGATAGTAATCAGATAGTTATTCCATATATTTTGATAGTGAAAATCAAATTTTTGAGATTAACAATGATCATTCTTTTTGAGTGAACTAGAAAGTTTTTTTATAGTTATCGTAATTTAGTTATATTAATAATGGATCGAAAAGCGACGATCCCTACTATGATTTTAACTTGTATGATACTAACTATAGTTGGAATAATCACATTAATAGTTGTATTGACTTTATCTTCGTTCTCAAATCTGTATTGATAGTTCCATTTTTAGTGGTAGTGACAATTCCAACGATAGTTATATTTATAATTACATTTGTAGCGAAGGTGGAAAGAGTAGTGAAGGCAAGAATTTCGATATAATAACTCGAGAAAATGGTAATGATTTAACTCTAAAAGAAAGTTCTAATGATCTGGATCTATACAAGCATTTGTGGGTTCAATGTGAAAATTGTTATGGATTAAATTATAAGAAATTGCTTAAGTCAAAAAATGAATATTTGTGAACAATGTGGATATCATTTGAAAATGAGTAGTTCAGATAGAATCGAACTTTCGATTGATCCAGGCACTTGGGGTCCTATGGATGAAGACATGATCTCTGGGATCCCATTGAATTTCAGTCTGAAGAAGAGCTTTATAAAGATCGTATTGATTTTTATCAAAGAAAGACAGGATTAACTGAGGCTATTCAAACAGGCACGGGTCAACTAAACGGTATTCCTATAGCAATCGGGGTTATGGATTTTCAGTTTATGGGGGGTAGTATGGGATCCGTAGTAGGCGAGAAAATCACCCGTTTGATCGAATATGCTACCAATAATTTTTTACCTCTTATTCTAGTGTGTGCTTCCGGAGGAGCACGCATGCAAGAAGGAAGTTTGAGCTTGATGCAAATGGCTAAAATATCTTCCGCTTTATATGATTATCAATCAAATAAAAAGTTATTTTATGTATCAATTCTTACATCTCCTACTACTGGTGGAGTGACCGCGAGTTTTGGTATGTTGGGGGATATCATTATTGCTGAACCCAATGCCTATATTGCATTTGCGGGTAAAAGAGTAATTGAGCAAACATTGAATAAAACAATACCTGAAGGTTCACAGGTGGCTGAATATTTATTCCATAAGGGTTTATTCGATCCAATCGTACCACGTAATCCTTTAAAAGGTGTTCTGAGTGAGTTAGTTCAGCTCCACGGTTTTTTTCCTTTGAATCAAAATTCAATCAAGTAGAGTCTTAAGTTAAATTATTTTCTTTGTAGTGAAAAGGCAGTTAGTTAGTTTATCAGAATCAAAGTCAAAGCCCGCGTAATGGGCTTTGACTTTGTGACATAAAATGGAATTGTCGAAAAACGAATTATGTGGATAATTATTATTATCCGATATTACTAATGAGTAAACCTCTATCGACAAGATAAAAAAAGAATTTTTCCTTCTGTGAAATGAAATTGAATTTGGCGAGACAAATAAAACGAATTTTATCTTCCTCCATTGCTTGCATATGTATATATAATTCAAATATAGAAAAAATATAATATAAATATAGAGTTTTGCATCTTTCTATATCTCCTGAAAATTGATTTTTACTAAAAATCCTGTTCTTGGGGTCGGATTCTAACGAATCGAATCTTTCGACAATTTGTAATAAACTTTTTATTTATTAATTCAAAAATTGAAATTGAAATTTCAATTAGAAGACAAGAACAATAGAATAATAAGAAAAGTAAGAATAAAGTAAGATAATAAAGAAAGTGGATTATCTTATCATACACCTATTTTATTTGATTTAGAAAGATGGGCAAGTCCTTTTATTTAACTCTACATTCCTTGCACTTATTAGATATCTAGACTCGCTTAGAAATACTTAGTATTTAGATATATTTAGTATAATATACGAATTATAATATACGAATTATAATATAATCATTATAGATATATTTCTAACTAACAATATAACAGGTACAAATATTAAATTGAGGTACCCATTTTATGACAACTTTCAGCAACTTTCCTCTATTTTTGTGCCTTTAGTAGGCCTAGTATTTCCGGCAATTGCAATTGCTTTTATCTTTGTATGTTCAAAAAACTAAGATTTTTTAGATTGATGGGGCCAAGACCAAATCTTATCTATTTTTTTCAAGACTTAGATGCCACGGATACCTATTTAGTAGAATATTGTATAACATCCGGCTTCCCAAACTGAACATAAATGAAGGATAGAATTTATAGTGGATCTCGAAAACAAGCAATTTCTGCTGGGCCTCCTTCCTTTTTTTTTGGTTCATTAGGTTTTTATTAGTTGGAACTTTTAGTTATCTTG
>JAGYYJ010000051.1:0-28659 GCA_019671005.1 Hibiscus mutabilis | reverse complement strand
GAAACAGATTTTACTGTTTCACATTATGCTGGCAAGGCAAGTGGTAGAATAGTGTGCCTTGGATAATATAATTACGCTCGGATATGGCAGATATAGTGATGATGTACTTCTTCCATTCTTTTTAGGTTACTTATCAAACAGATTCCTTTATAGACAAAAACCGGGATTATGTTGTGGTAGAACATTGTAATCTCTTAGCTTCTTCTGAATGCCCATTTGTGGCAGGTCTTTTCCCTTCACCTCCGGAGGAATCTTCAAGTCATCGTACAAATTTTCTTCGGTCGCCACAAGATTTAAGGTACAGAACTTTTTTTTGGTTTTTGATGGCATTCCCGAGGAGTTAGAAATTTAAAGAAGTTTTTACTAGTTATGTCATATGATATATTCAGATAATTTTTATTAGTTCTTGTTGACATTAATAGCTTGTCGATTGAGAACTTAACTAAGAGTCCAATCTATGTTTCAAAATCTGTTTTTTTAGTCATTTGACATTCAATGGTGCATTAACTCGGCATTTTCTAACCTCCTATGGTCTCTTTCTTGTACAGAAAATCTGAAAAACTCAATTTTGTACTAGTAGGATAATTATTCTATACACAAAGTTTCCTCAAGCGCCTTAGTTTTAGGGTTTAGGGACTGCTTTTAAGGTTTAGGGGTTTAAGTGTAGTAGTTTTGAATTTAAGGAGTATTGATAGAATTTTGGGTTTAGGGTTTATAGGTTAAAATCTAAATCCCTAACCATATTATCCTAAAACCTAAACCTAAACCCTAAATTCTAGCCCTAAATCCTAAATTCTAACTATGAACCCTAAATTCTAAACCCCTACACTAAAACACCTAAACTCTAAACCCAAAACTAAAACCCTAAACCCTAAAATTAAGGCGCTTGTGGAAACAAAAAGTTTCCACCGCTTGTGTATGGGATAATAATCCGCTGTACTAGTATCATCATATTCATATAAGCTAAGAAGTATTATTATTATATTCATATAAGTTTTTACAATGATCCCTTTTCTGTATTTTATTTTTGAGCCAAATCTGCGAGTCCCATATTTTACCAGCAGATGAGCATGATACATGGACATACTTGTATTGGATACTCGTATCCGAGTCCATCTAAGTCTAACATAGTTGAACACTTGTTTTAGGTAGCCCTTCTGAAGGTTCAGGCATGTCATTGAGTTTATTTTTTAAGACAATAAACTTATCACAAGAATTTTTGGCTACTTCTATCTTTTTCTTTTTTGTGGTGCTGATATTTTTCTTTCTTGGATCTTATTTTTAGGAAGTGGGATGACTTTGAAGACTTTGATGATTTATTTTTCTTTATTGATGTTCTTGGTTGAGTGGCTTGATTGCTAAAAGATTTCCTAGTTAACGTACCTATTTACTTGCGGTTTACTGATGAGAGTTTTCTGTTTCACTGTATAAGCACATCAGAGATAATGTCTATAATTTGTCAATGCCAGTGCTGTTAATTCTTTTCCCTTTTCTTTATAGCAACAACTTCAAGCACTCATGGAAACCCTCAACACAACAGAACCTCATTATATACGCTGTGTGAAGCCAAACTCATTGAACCGACCTCAAAAATTTGAGAACCTCAGTATCCTTCATCAACTCCGTTGTGGGGTAAGTAGTCTCTTTATGTATGCTTCCTTTGTTGAATTATAGTGCTATCAATCTCAATGGAAAGGTCATTCTAAAGTTTTGTGCTCCTGATGTTGTTTATCGTGTTGTAACATTTGACGTTGGCCTTCCATTCTTTACATGGAAATCACCTCTGTGTATTTTGGCTCCATTTCATTCAGGAAATTCTTTGATTTCAGTTGATTTATGACTGCATTAATTTCTACATGAAAATGGCAGGAAAGTACTTTAAAAGCTTAATAACAACGAAAACATAACTTTTGCATTTTCAATCAGACTTGAAAATGTCGCTTTCTGATAAAGTAGTAGAATAGACAAGTCTGTTACAAGAAACTTCAGATAACATCAATCAGGCCAAATACTTAGTGTGCTACTTTATTGATGGCAGAGGTCCCTGGCCCAAGTGACACATGATTAATTTCTGATTGGTTTTACATTTCCTATTTCAATGATTTGCTAAGATAATTTTATTTGATTTGAAATTAGGGCGTTCTGGAGGCTGTTCAAATAAGTCTAGCTGGCTATCCAACTCGACGAACTTATTCTGAATTTGTGGATCGCTTTGGCTTGTTAGCTCCAGAATTTTTGGATACAAGGTTGTAAATGTTTTCAAACACACTTGCATTCCATGCAGACTATCATAAGCACATGTCAAACTACATATTTTCTTATAAGTTCTCTTGTTAGGATGGTTAAATTATAACTGGTATGTCTCCATATTGCATATAGTAATCCTTTTTTTCGTTTCTGTTAAAATCTCTGCTGTGCTATACCTTGCACATCTAGTTTCCTCAGGAATTTGCTTACAACTTGTTATTCTTTCTTTTTGAATAGTAAAGGGCATCCTTGCTTCCCCATGGCTGTGTTTTTCCAGAATCTCTTCTAAAGAAATCGATTTCTTCCACTTTGCTGTTCTTCCTTTACTGTTTCTTGTTTAACTTTTAAAGTTATATTTGCAGTTATGATGAAAAGACATTGACAGAGAAAATTCTGCAGAAGCTAAGCCTTCAGAATTTTCAGGTAATCCTGATTAACATTGTATAATTAAATTATTTCTAATTTTATGTTGCCGCTTTTGCGATTTTTCGTTAAATGGCTTAATTTCTCTAATTCTCCGCTTTCAAATATTTTGTGCAGTTGGGCAAGACAAAAGTGTTTCTTAGAGCTGGTCAGATTGGTGTTTTAGATTCTCTACGGGCTGAGGTTTTGGATACATCTGCAAAACGTATTCAACACCGTTTGCGGACATTTATTGCACGTAGGAAGTTTATTTCAGCCAGGGTTGCTGCAACTGCAGTCCAAGCTAGAAAAAAGAAATAGAGGGAATGTAGGTGAACAGAGGAATAAGAGAGGATGCTAAATAAAACAAGGACAATTATCCCATACACAGGCGGTGTAAAGTTTTTTTACACAAGCGTGCCTAATCAAGGCTAAAATCCAAAATTGAAATTCGTAACCCTAAATCCCTAAATATTAAACCCTAAATTCCAACCATAAAACCTAAATTCTATACCATACAATCTAAACCCCTAACCTTTAAACCATAAACCCCTAAACTAACCCCTAAATTCAAACTCATTCTTGCTGGACGATGATCTGAGGTAATGTGTTTTCTCTGTCAAATTTGTTTACTGTTTGAATTTACCAGAGTGAGGATACGGTTTGCCTTTTGAATGTGTGTTTCTTCTCCTCTGCCAAAATCCTCCATGTCTGTGTATATCACCTAGACTTGTTATTGAAGTCAAATCATTTTCTGATTGCAGCATTCCATTCTCAACTGAAGATATAGATATCGCAATACCAGCAATAGACCCTTCCGACATTGAACTCCCTGCATTCTTGTCGGAATATTCGTGTGCACAATTTCTAACGCAGAATCCAAAGTAAGCCCACCGTATGAACGGAAGGCAGCTCAGTATAGTTGGTGTTGAAAGTTAATGCATCAAAGATACAAAAGTCGGTGCTGCAAAGAATGTAAGACTTGTGAAATTAAACCTATGAACTTCCATCACTGTTGATGGCATCCACATTGGCATTGATTAGGGATAAAAAGCGTTTTGAATCGAGAAGGATGCTTCTTGTTTTTTTTACTTGTGAAGCTTGTCCTCTCCTTTTTCATCCTTTCTTCACATTGGGTTTTAACTGTATAAATGCTTTCATGCTGTATTCTTGTGCCTGTCTGTATAAAGAACCTTTAGATTGTACATAGAATTGACATTACTGTTCTTGTCCATCGATCTAGTTTAAAGAAAATTATTAAAAATCGGTTTTTAAGACTTGTCGGAATCAAGTTGAATTGGGTTTTGAATTTGATTTGATCTGATCTAATTCGAATTTCTATACCTTTTACTTTATATATTCGAATTTGAATTTGAATTGGGTTTTGAATTTGAATTGATTCCTTGTGTTTTTAAAGTCAGTGATTAAGATAGTCTTGCTTAACCCATTCACATTATTCTCAGTGTCGAGTCCCTTATAAATAGAGGCATATGATATATAATATTATATGTGTATGTATATAATTTGGCTGATTGGCTGAGTTGTTAATTTTTATTTTCTTGTATCCCCTTAAGTTATGGATTCTAGACCTATTAAGAGCATCATTTCCTTTTCGTAGAATCTCTCTTTCCCTTTTCTCTAATTAAGATTTATCAAAATTGATTATTAGGAATATTTATTATTCGGTTAAAATTGAATTAATACATTAAACCAAAAATGATTTTAATTAATGTCAATTAATTTAGTGTTGTTAAAGATTAAAAGTATAAAATATTTAATAATATATATTACATATATATTTTAAGTTTAGATCCAATAAGATATTAAGAGACTGTTAATTTTTAGTCTAGACCTATTAAGATTTCAACTCAAACTCAAATGAAAAGATACTCAAATTAATTTAATATAACTAATGAAAAGCATAAACCATGTAACTTACAACAAAATTAAGTTACTTCAGAAATTGATCGAATTAATTAAATTATATTTAGTTCAATAATTTTAAAATAAATTTTAATTTAGTTAATGGTTAAAGAAATTCAATTAATTTGATTTTGCTTAATACGATTGATATAAGACATCAGAAACCTATACAAGATCCTTCTCCGTCAATATGATTAAAACATGACCATAGTGCAGGTGAATTCAGAGTTTAACTAAGTAGATACAGATGCAAACTTGAAATTTAACATCTGTATTTTTTTGTTAAAAACAAAGTACCGAGCAGATGATTATACACAACATGCATTAAGGTAAAAAGCTAACAAATTAAGCCTGGGTTCCGTTCGAGTATACATCAAACCCTGTAAAAACTACAATTTTTTGTTTCTTAGAGTTCAATCCTCAACTAAAGATGAGAGCTGCCCACAACAGTGGTGCATTCCGAACATCAGCCCTCAAGAAATTCCGGCAACTTAAAGACCGCGACGAAGTGAAAAAAGTTCTTTTTAAGGTTGGGTGCAAACTGCAAAGGAGGGAGAAGTCGAGGGCATGAAGTTGGAGGCTGAGTCGTCGCTTGTGGTTGCAGAGATTCTGCTCATGGCAACTGCTAGAAAAGCCAATGTACTTTTGCTTGATCTGATGGGTCTTTTCAACCTCTTCCTGCCCCATGCATGGTTGATTGCCAATAGATTTCGCCTCTTCCGCGTGTAGGCATTTTCGGGTTTTGCAATCTCTTCAACTGTTGAAGTTGATGAAGCTTCGGCTAAACTTGTAAAAGACTTCGATTTGCCATTGTAAAAACTCGAGATGCCTCTCCTGTTCAATCACCCAGAGTTTTGTTTACATTAATTTGATGAATTTTTTTTTAAAGAAATAAAAGGTTGTAAATCAATGCGGAGATACAAAGGAGCGAACCTCATAGGCAAAACCTGTTGGAGGGAATCCAAGGTGTCTAAGCCACCATTAAAGGAGCTTTGAACTTCATCTTCGTCGTCGGATCGTCCAGACGCTGCATCATCACTATTTATTCCGATCCAAGACGACGTCGTGGTAGACGATGAACAATCATCTTCCTCCTCCGCCAGTGCCTTCACCTCTTTGATTTGGTTCACCAGCAGCGTGGATTCAAATCCGGAAGCATTATACAAATCTATGTTTTCCAATACAGTCGACATGTTCAAAGAAGAAGAAATAACAATTCTAATAAAAGGAAGATAAATAGTTTAAAGCAAATGGGGGTGAGGGGACCTTATCCTCATCCACTCGTTGTTAATGTTTTCCATTTTTATTTTATTTTATTTATATTAAAAAGAAAAAGGTGCATTTATCAGATGATTTGGAAAAGAATATGTGATTTTTGGGTGGGTCTACCGTGTGTCATCAACAGAAAAGGATATATTTTTATAATATTTTAAATTAATATCTCATGATAATATCGAAATTTAAAAATAATTTTTGATATTTATAAAAATTTATTAAAAGTGATAAGTATTAATATTTAAAATTAAATTTTAATGCTTAATTATTAATCTATTAAAATATATATCATTTAACGTGCCACGTGGACCAAGGGTTTTGGATTACTACTACCATGTTCTGACTCTGATTCTGTAGCCTGTACGGAAATGGTATGTATGACGTGGCAGCTGGCACTTTCATTGTTCTTTGGGTCTGTCTGGCCAAGTGGGAACCCCTACTTTTGCCTTATCCACATTTTCTGTCTCTTGAAAAAATTGAATGAACAGCAAAATAGAATATTTGACTCAAAAGCTTCTTCTATAGCTTTTCGTTCGGCTTAACTCGGTTGCATACATAATCGTGAAATTAGTTTTTTTACTGGGAAATTAAACAAGAAAACCATTGAAAACTTATAAAAAAAATATAAGCAAAGCAACATGGGCTGCCTATGGCTGGCCCTTGTAATCTATTCTTACGGTCTTTTTTTTTTTTAGATTTGGTTCATGTAACATTTTTAGTTATAATTTATTTTATCTGTTCAACCATTGTAAAAATGTTTCATGTTTTGGTAATGAAAGTGAGTGTTTGTTTTACTTAATGATAACGATCAAACTCTATTGCTACTTTTTTCATCCAATATTTTATTTTTTAAAAATTTTCAGTTAAATTTTAATTTTTAACTTCGCCTCTATTTACTATGCAAGAAAGCAGTTTTACTTTTAAAAAAATTAAAATCTAACATTTTCTCCTGTAATTAAAAAATGAAAATAGGGTTATTAATTGGACGGGCATTTATTTTGTAGTATCGGCTTATAGGAATAGGAGTGGGTAAAGGCAATTTAATTATTTTATTTTAAAAAAGAAATAACTATGGGAAAAGAGCTGGTGTAAAATGCAAAGAATATTATTAAACAATTTAATCGAATTAGTTAAATATTATTAATTGAAATTTTTATTTTTAACGTTTATTAAACTAAACTTTAAAAAATTTAATCGGACTGAAATTTGTTCGGTTAATTTTTGAATTAACCGAAATAACTAAGGAATACCTAAATTTTTTATTAATATATATATATATATATATTAGGTTGATTTTCACTTAATTAGGTTAATTCTGTTAATTTTCACATAATTTAATATATATATTATAGTTAATTAACCTATTTTTTCACCGGTCTCTAATCTACCGATTTTTTTTTTATTTCTACTCTCGTACTAATAAAATCAATGGTTAATTCAAACAAATGGTTTTGTTTTTTAAAACTAAAATCAACGACAATTAGTACACATTTAATTTTTTATGGGATAAAATTCCATGTTGTTAGGTGACAAAAACAATATATACGGGGAAGCTTCCAGATCCAACCCAATCATTTCTCCTTTAAATACTTTAACAGACACAAGTGGCAGTGGCAGTAAGAAATAGCCCCAGAAACCTTATCCACCCACACAAAATAATTAAAGTCTGAAAGAGATGGAAGGACCATACGCACAACTTTAAGGTAAGGAAAGCAAACCAAAACTTAACACATCATATCGGCCAACAAGGGGTGATGCCCCGGTTGCTTTTTCTTCTTCTCTTTACGTTTTTACCTTCAAAAATTCGTTTGATTAGTCCAACAATAGACCACAAAAGCACCGAACAAAGTTGTTACTTTAGTATTTTTGTTTCAAACGAAGATCCCACTTTGAGAATACTCGATGTAAAGTGTTTTATAGTTAGTAGCAGTAGCGTGAAATATTGGCTTAGTTGCATTGCAGACATTGTATGATTTAAAATAAGATTATTAACTGACATAAAGGGACCATCTTCAACCTTTATACGAGCTAACAGAACACAGAATACCCAGAAAATTATTTACTAGGCTTGTTTCAGTGGATACGTTGGGAAACTTACAAAAGGGAAGAAGTGAGCAGGTTTTGGTTGGAACATTTAAAGTCAGTTTCCCAGACAAGAATAATTATCAACAGCATTACTTGGAATATTATAGACAACGTGTTGTATTGCTAGGAAATAAAGAATATAGTATCATGTTCATATGCCTGATCCAATATCCCCCCACCCTGGAACACCAACTAACAAGCAAGGAAAACAAATTCCTCTGAACAAATCAGCCCCTAGAATCATGGGGATTTTAGAGAGAAAAAATGATCAACAATATGGGGAAATCAAAACTTTAGCCTGTGATGAAAATATGATATTATATGCCAGCATTTCAAAAGATGGGTGTTTCCTCCAACCTTAAAAACACCCAAAATGGGGCTTCAAATTATGAACAGTCCTTTGCCATCATTCACAACAACCCCGCCTCGAACAGATTTCTCCGTCTCAAAGACTCGTCAACGAGCTTGAAAGTTTTCTTCACAAGCTTCTGGTCAAGTGCAGTGGTCCTGTAGATCTTAAAGACTCGGTCTACTCGATCAGGGGCAGAGCTTTGAAAATATAATTCCTCAAATTTCTTCTTTACAAACCTGAACAGAAAGAGAATCATAAACGGTATTAGGATGAAAATTCCTTCTTCATAAGGACTTATGATGATGGGAATTCAAAAAATTGCTTACTCGTATGCATGCTCAGTCTCTTGTTTTCCCATTGAAACGGGTTGGTAGTCTTTGAACCACTCACATACATTTAGTGGAACCTACATGATGTTGGGTGTCAAAGACCAATGGATTATGGATACTAAATATAAATATCCTAAAATTTATAACATTCTGCTGGCCTTTACCTTTAGAACCTTCTTTTCAAAAATGTCAAATTTGTTGAGAAACAGCATGAAAGATGTTTTCTGCAAGAAAAGAACCAGGTTTCAGATTGAGCAAAATTCCGGCTATGAGCAATACTTAATTATTAGATACACAAGGAGCATGTATATCCTCCTAAAGAGAACCTCAAAGCATGGCTGCTTTAAAACCCAATCAAAGAGTTCTTTAGTCTCCACCATCCGGTTCTTCTGTTCATCCTCAAAAAGTGTTTGATCATACCTAAAAGCGCAACAATTTCTAAGTTAACATCTCTGCATTTTATACCAGGCTCTGATATAGAAACAGTTAGGTACCGTTACGTATACAGGCAAAACAGAATTTAGAGATGGCGCAAGTAAAAAGTAACTTACTCGCTAATAGCAGCACAAAATATCACAGCTGTAACACCTTCAAAAAGATGTATCCATTTCCTCCTCTCATTTCTCTGGCCTCCCACATCAAAGAGTCTGTATACTTCACCACTTTTCTTATTCTCCCCTACAGGGCTGCAAAGCAGACATCAAAGACGATACAAGATATTAATCAATACCTCCTACAAAATACAGACAGGAACTTATGTAGCATCTATGATGTAGCCATAATTGAGTACCAATTTCGAATTATCTATATAAGCATATAAATCTTAACTAAATGAATTTGCATAAGCAAATGAGGGACTAAATATAATTCACCTGAACTGGATTTCAACAACACCAGTTGTACAAACTCTTGCATATAGAACATCCTCCTACAATACAAACAAGATTAGGAAGCTGATTTAGAGAAAATATCTTTAGAAGAGATAAGCTATAATACAATGCCACCAACAGCTTGAATATCAAAAACGGTAATATTTGTTTTCAAGGTTTTCTTTATCATGCGTTATCATCTTGAGGAGGGCATTAAACACACACACACACACACATATATATGCGATGATTGTTTTGATGGGCAGGATGTATGCGTGGCACTAAAACTTCTTTAAGAAGGAAATATTGCAAATTCTAGATACCTTTGTTGGAATATAATTTGCATCCGACAATCTTTGCAAATTTTCCATGAAATATTGAGTACAATCTGGTACCTGAAGTTCATTACCACGAGCATAGGTTTCCTACAAGTACACAGAGTGATGAAGTACTAAAACACAACATTGAAAAGAAAACACAAAACTAAGCAATGGAGTTACAAAATCAGATTATATCATTTACATATAAACATAGTTACCTGAATTGCAGAATCTTTCCAGAGAGTTTCTATCTCCTGCGCAAGTTTTCTATTTAGACATGGACAGTCCAACCTGCTTCCAATTTCTGATAGTTTCTCTCCAATAACCTGATAGAGAATAGAAAGTTTATGTAATACCTTCACCACTGATACAATAACACTGGCATTTCAAAAAGAAAGACAGAGAAAAACTAATTGGAAAGCAATTGCTAAACTTTACAAATACCGGATAGCAGAAAAAGATGAGTTCAAACCTTATTTTCACTGGATAGAACATATTTGGAAGAATCTGCTTCATTTTGGGCAAATTCCTTTGATCCATCATACAGTATCTATACACCATGTAAAGTTCGATTTAAAAACATAGATTATGATCCTTTCATAATAAAAATAAAATTCGCATCATAGATAACTGACACCTGAAAGGAAATAAACCAACACACCCTTTTCAGGTTTTGCATACTTTTATAGCCTGATAGATGTTTGCATGGATGACTGAGATATAGCTCTTTAGCTCTTCCTCCTCAAAACCAGTTTGAAACAGAAGCTTTATCTGCAAGACAAGCCATGTAGAATAAAAAAAAGATGATACATATTGGCATTGTCAACAAATATGAAATAAATTCAATAAAGGGTCAATCAATCAGTCTAACCTGCTTAAAAATTGTTGACTTCCCAGATTCACCAGCACCTTAAAAACAATGAATATTTCAATCATTAATGGAGCCACCCAGAAAAGAGAAGGGGAGGGTACTGAAAGAACATGAAAGAAAACAAAAGCATTGCAGCAAATCAGCATGAACAGTTTAGGGTGTTCAATTTCTTATCTCAATTGTTAAGGGATAGCGAGTATATTAAGCACCTAATGCCCATCTGCCTAACCTACAGCAATTCTGTGATAAGTATCGGCTTCATAAGTCTCAGATGAAAATGAATGAAAATAGTGGAATGCAACCATCGAAAGATTATGTGATAAGACTGATGCATATCAAGTCCACAAGGACCGTACCTAAGCATGAACATTTCCAAAGACAAACAGGGTGGTAGTGGTTGGGGGTGGGACGTGGTATTTAATATGATTTATTTCATATACATAAAATCTGGATTGTGCTCAACAAAAACCATGAGTGATTCCACATTGAATGATATCTTCATAGGAATGAGAAATTAACAGCCAAAATATGAGTACATAACTCGTTATTTGCAAACAATGCAACAAGGAATCGAATCTAAGTTGTACAGACCAAGTAGTAGAAGCTTTTGGATATGTTTTTCAGCCTTTCTCTCTTGTTCAATTCTCCTTTCAATTTCTGCAGCCTGAAAATGAACAAACTAGAAATAAAAACTGAAACAAACTAAAAAACTGAACAAAAAACAAAAAGTGTCAGGTTGGACTCTATAAAAGGATAATAGACCATCTATGTAAAACGTGATTACCTGTGCATTCTCCTCGGCATCTGTTCATTGTAATGATGATTTTTGCTGCATAATAAACCCATATTTCTAGAACAGTAGTCAGCGTAGAAGATGGTAAATTAAGCACCAAAAGGCATCTTATGTGCCCTTGCCTGGTAAAAGCATTTGCTGATATTGTATTTGTATGTAAGCCGACAAGGATTACAGTCCTCACCCCTACAAGAAATCCTTGAGTAAGAAATCATGAAATTGCTTAAACCAACTCCATAAACTTTCTATGCAAAGAAAAATCACAAGAAAATTCTACTCCAGGAAACAGGGATTCAATGGCCAAAAACCAGGTTATGAACAAACTCATATGAATCATTCCAAAAAAGTAGAATTCGATTATAGCATATCATAATTGATTAAATTCCCCCACTCAAATTTAAGACTGCAAATTACTAACCAAAATCCATGACACTTCACGTGAATCTACAAACTTAATGAGACCATGGCACTGAAGCACATGGCCACGTGTTAGACAAAAACCAAACAACATACATGAATGTCCATTTATGTTTTCATCATAACCACAATCAATACACCCTCCTTACGGTGTTTTGGACCCTTCTTTACAGCATAATTTCCATGCCTCCTCGACTTCCCCATAAAAGATTATAGACTAAAAACGAGCACAAATCTTAAAAGTTGAACAAAAAATCTTAGCAGTTAAACGGATCCCTCACCAGAAAGCTTTCACTTCAAAGAAGCGATAAGAAATCAGTAGAATAAAGCTACGAACTAGTTAGAAAAAAAAGAGAATCAGAACACAAAATGAGCATAGCCAAAATCCTCCTGATCTAATCACCACAAAACCAACAAAGGGATCTCCAAAATCAGGCCCCTAAAAACCCAAAAGATCTAAAGAAAGAAGAAAAAAATATGGGAACTTCAACAAGAAGCAAAAATAACAAAAAAGAAAAAAGTAACTTACCCAATAACAAGAAGAAGGGTCTAGTAAAAGTTAATGGAGTAAAAGGGTTGGCTTTAGATTTGGACAATTGGGGCAGGCAAATCAAAGAGTTGAAAAAACTTTTGTTTTCTTTAGCTATGGATATGTTATTTTATTAGTATAAATAAAAAATGATTGAATTGTTTGTTCGAGTGCGAACATTTTGAATATAATAATTTTCAAAATGAGCAAAACAAGGAAGAAGAAAGATGTAGACGCAAGCAAAGCAAAGGAAGAAAGAAAGAAAGAAAACAAGAAGGAAATAAAGAGAGAGAGAGAAAGAGCGCCGAAAGCTGTTGGTTTTGGGTTGGCTTCTCTTTCTCTGTATCTTCGGTCAAAGTTGGAAAGATCTGTACTTTCAAAAAATAGAAAATTTCCCAGAAACCAAAGAATAAATTTAAAAGCAATATAGTTAGTATTTTATATAGCGAGAGAAATGGGTGCCTTGGGAAAATACATGGACGCTCTTAGACTGGAACTCTGCTCTGCTCTGTTGCATCAAGCCATTTCCTATCTTTTTCCTTTACTTTTCCCCTCTGATCCTCTCTGTTCATAAAGTCTCTAATATCTTACCACATTTTGACCATAGAAAATAATCACTTTTTATTTGCTTATTTTTCAAAAAATAAAAATTAACCCTGTGTTTTAAGAAAAAAAATCATTATAATAAATAAAGCACTTGCTTACTTTTCAATTTCAATTAGTTTCGTTTTTGAAAAAAAACAAATTAGATATTCTGATGTGTGATAATTCTCGTTTAGAATTTAGTGAGTTGAATTATTCAAAAGAAAAGAATTTAATGAGTTAAAGTGTTGAGCATCTATTAATCAATCTTGTAAAAAAAATTATTAATCAATAATTTAGATTCAATGAGGAAATAATTTTATTTTTAGCTTATTTTAAAATTAACTAAGGTGTTTATTTTAATTAAAAATAAAATATTAGGTTTATATTTTAACAAAAAAAATATTTTAAGTACATATTTTAATTAAAAATAAAATTTTAAACACTTATTTTAATCAAAAAAATATTTTAAACATCTATTATAAAAAAAAATACAATTAAATACTTTGGAATTATAATTAAAATTTAAGATATTTAAGATAAAATTTACAACAAAAATAAAATCGTCACTATGTGAGGACAACTTTACCTTGTCTCGGTCTGATAATTCTACAAACACAGTGTTAAACATTAAAAAAATCAAAAGCACGAAGAAGGAAATGGAGGCTGAAAGTGTGAAATAATGAGAAAAATATACAAATTGTACCTAAAAAGAAACTCAAGTGGTACATGTCACATACATGTCTCAACACGAGCATGGATTGAGCTGCATCTTGTATAAGAACAAAAATTTCTCTGCACTTTAATCATGATTTTTTATGTTTTACGTTAAAAATATTAAAAAATTAAATTTTAAATTTTAATTTTAAATTTTATGTCTTAAACTTTAAATTTTATATTTAAAAAAATATATTGTTATTCTAATTCTCTAAACTCTAATCTTAAATTTTAAATTTATTTTTTAAGATGAGACACTAAAAAAACATAATTTGAAAACGATTTCTATCTTTTATATTCGTGCTATGATTTTAATTATTTAATAAGTAAATGTTTAAACGTATATACTAAAAGAATTTGATTGAATTTAGGTCACGAACTAAGTCAAAATTAGCTTCATTTGATTAATTAAGGTGAATTCAATAAATTAAATTTTATATAATAAAAGAGTTAAGTTAAATTTACGTCACCATTTAATTTAACATCAATTCATTTGATATAATTATTTAAAATTTCAAATTAAAATTTTGGTATTGAAATAAAGTGAAAGGTACTTAAATCTTTTAATTTTTAATAAACAATTAACTATTAAAATCTAAGTTTTATTAAAATATTTTTTTAAATATGTTAGTGTAATCACAAGATAGTATCTATTAAGTGTTTATTAAAATTTAATCATGTTTTTTAGTTTTCATTAGAGTTTGTTTATCTTAGAGTTTAGGAGTTTGGGTTGTAGAGTTTAGAATTTAAAGTTAGTGTTTAGAAATTAAAGTTTAGAGTTTAGGGTTTAATTTTTAGGATTTAAGTTTAATTTTGATTTATAGTATAAATAAGTAGGCTTGTGTAAAACTTATTTTACACAGCTTATGTATCGAATTTAAACCCCATAAAATGTAACTTATTCTTAAAGTTAAAAACAAATTACTCGCTTAAAAACTACTTTTATGGAGTAAGATTATTTTCATAAGTAGAATCATTTTAGTTAATCAGTTCACTTTGTTTTCAACGGTTAAACCGATAAATTAAGAGGTTTAAGATTTGATTACCCAATCAACCAAACAAAACAACAATAATTAAAAAAACAAATTAAAGAACAGATTTTCCAACCTTCTAAACAGCAACTTTTTGGGCATAAAAAGATTAATCCTTTTAACCTTTAAACACATCGACTAATTGTAAATTTCAAAGCTTATCATTGAGACATTCAGCTCTACAGATTGATCCCTCAGTTCAAGCAAAAAGCAAATGGCGAGTTCTGAAGGAGTTCAAGTGATAATGGTGACCTTAGCCTTGCAAGGTCACATGAACCCAATGCTGAAACTGGGGAAAGTTCTTGTATCAAAAGGTGTTCATGTCACCCTTGCCACCAATGATGTTGCACGCAAGCGCAAGCTGGACTCCAAAATCTCCACAGACGTCACCTCCAACACCAGCCCTGGTCGACTCACTCTAGAGTTCTTCTCCGATGGTCTTAGCCACGAGTTTGATCGCGATAAGGATCCCGGAACCTTCATCGCTTCACTCAAGGCAAACGGACCCAGGAATCTATCAAATCTCATGACTGGTCTAAAGGCTAAAGGCAATCAATTCTCATGCCTTATTTCCAGCCCTTTTGTCCCATGGGTGCCAGGGGTTGCCACTGAACATGGCATCCCTAGTAGTGTGCTTTGGATCCAATCTTCAACTGTTTTCTCTATTTATTATCATTGTATTAAGAATCCCAACTTGTTTCCCACCTTGGAAAACCCCAATGAGATTGTACAACTTCCTGGAATGCCAGAGTTCACGGTGGGTGATCTTCCAACTTTCATGCTACCTTTTAGTCCTCCACATTTTCAGCTATGGCTTGCCGAATTCATTTCGGTTTTGATGAGGTAAATTGGGTTTTAGGAAATTCGGTTCATGAGCTTGAAGAGGATGCTGTGAACTCTTTGTTGTCGGCTAAACTGATTAATCCGATCGGTCCATTGGTTTCACCCATTCTTCTAGACAAAGAAGAAACTGTTGAAGGAAGTGTTGATATGTGGAGAGCTCAAGATTCATGCATCGAATGGCTTAACAAGCAACCGCCTTCCTCGGTGATTTACATCTCATTTGGTAGCATCATTATGTCCCCTGAGAATCAGATTCATAGCATTGCCACAGCATTGAAGAACATCAAAAGACCATTCCTTTGGGTTGTTAAAGAATCAGAGGCGAGGAAACACGAATTCCCAATCGGATTTTTGGAAGAGATAAAAAAGGAGGAATGGGGACTTGTTGTTTCATGGTGCCCTCAAGAGAAAGTGTTGATGAACCAAGCAGTAGCTTGTTTCGTGACACATTGTGGATGGAACTCGACCCTGGAAACCGTGGTGGCTGGCGTGCCTATAGTCGCACAGCCGGAGTGGACGGATCAACAGACGAATTCCAAGCTCTTGGTTGATTTTTCAAGATTGGGGTGAGGATGAGTAAGTGCAGAGAAGGAGGAGTAACCGCAGAAGAGGTTGAAAGGTGTATCATGGAGGTGATTGACGGACCAGGTGCCGTGGAGATGAAGAAAAGGGCAATGGAGTTGAAAGAGGCTGCTAAGAAAGCATTGGAACCTGGCGGTTCTTCGAATCAGAACATGGATAAATTCATCAACCGAAATCAGCACCAAACCATACAGAAAAACATTTAATTCAAGATTCAGCCGGATACAATATCAAGACAAATGTTGGATATGTAATATATATTTTACTGTCTCGTTTATGACGAAGTAAATAATCAATTTATATAATAATGCTAGTTTATAATGCATCATTTTGTAATAATAATAAAGAGGTAATAAGAGTGAAAACATTAAACATTGTCCATCCATTCAGAACTTGGCAGGTGATTATTGGTCTGGAAATTCAAAGATGCTGCAGGTACTATAGCAACCAACGTTTTGGAAAAAAACACTTTACGCCGCATCCAAACGACGGATTTGTTAAACAATTTTTAAGGCAGCCGAAAACATCGCATTTTAGGTAGCAGGTTACATTCTGATCACCGTCTTAGACGGAGCAAGTTTGGGGCAACACATTTTCGGACGTCGCCACCACACCTATCCCTATTCCTATGCAGATATTCAAGAGGAGCAGCCGTGCCAGTGCCACACTCACAGACCTGGATCTCAGTCCAACACCCATATTTATTACGAATTACTATCAAACAGTTTGGCCTTTAATATATATGATGAATAAGGTATATAGCAGCTTGTGTTTATATGGGAAGGCAGAGAGTGGATTAAACGAATGTGAACACGTTTCTTAGTATATATCACACGAGAGTGATGATAACATGTGGTTGGTTTTAGCTTCACGACAATGCTATAACTGTAACTGAAGCTGTTGGATTAAATGCGTCGGATTTTATTGTATTTGTGAATTACTATAAAAAAAAACATACTAGTAACTATAATTATAACTAAATTGTTTAAGTGGGTATCCAATATCATATCTATCTATTATGTATTTTAGAACTTGTGGAGTGGTCTCAGTGGTAAAGGATTGTGTATTTTATCCAGGCGACTTGAGTTCAAGCATCATGTGTGAATGGTGTGTGTCTTATTAAAAGACTGAGAAAATTGAACAGATATTACCCAGTAATCACATCAGTGCATATTCAAAAAAAAATCTATTATGCATTTTAATTAGTCTACTATAGCCATTGGATTTAGAGAAAATTGATATGTAATTTTTTTCAAACTTCGAAATTATAGAATCAATTAAAATAAATTTCCAGGGGATACAAATTCAAATTTATATATAAAAAAAGCTTTCATGTATTTATAGCAAACTCATGCTATCTTTTGTATCATACTTTAATTGTTTTTTATACTTACATTATATCTAAATTCTTCCCGTATTTAGTACTACATCTTAATATAGTTTTTTTCTCTCAGAAACTTTCATTAGTATAAAGGATCTTTAATTCTATTAAAAAAATCTTTAATTGAATTAGACATCAGCCATGATAAGCCCCATTTTCTTAGAAATTTTGGAGAACCATACTCCGGATCATAATATTTGATTTTAATTTTAAATTCATTTTCTTAAAAATTTGATCAATGGTCGTGACATCTATTATGACATTTTCAGTACTTTTATTCAATTTTCTAAATCATAGTGGAGAGCATATACTAATTTACGATGGAAGTGCTCTTTATATTAATAGATTTAACATTTATCGGTTATAATTTACTAAACCGATTAAACCAATTCCATTCTATTAATTCGGGTCGATTTGATCAATTTTAAGTATTGATCGAGTATTTTATATTTTTATTCAGGGTCTGATCAATTATGAGATTTAAGCAAATAATCTATAGTGTTTTTTTAATAGTTTAAGGCGATTACAAGCTTAAAAGTTGTGAAATTAAATTATTAATAAAAATATATAAATTATATGAGAATTTAAAATTTTTAGAACTACGATCCTTCCTAAACATAAGACTAGTCTATTGGCATTGTAAATTTACTTGTTTATTTGTTTCAAAGACATTATTTATTGGGTAACATCATCTTTTGTTTTGTAATAATAATGAAAATGTAACATTTATATATGTGTGTGTCCTTCTAGGGCTCGGCAGGTGATGGTGGGCGTTGAACGTCAAAGAGTGTGCAGCCAAACCGGCAGCTAACTTTTTCGAAATAGCACATAGCGAGGCATATGATCACGGGATTTGTCAAACAGCCCACAAGGCAACCCAGAAGGCCGAATTTAAAGGAGCAGGACATCGTCTTATCGCCAATGCCGCTGCAGGGTGCCGGTCCCGAGGGCAACACGTTTTGGGGCTTCATTTGGGCTGATGCCGGCACCGCCAACATTCCCATGCTCATACTCAACAATAGCAGTCGCACCAGTGCTGCGGACACAGTACTGTTGGATTCAAGACCACGACCCATCCTTAGTATACCTCTACGATCACTAATAATTTAAGAGCTTGAATATGAATACCAGAATATATATATATATATTGTTGCTTGTTTTTAAATGGGAAGGCAGAGTGTTGACTGACGACAGCAAACATGCACGTTTGTTAGTATCATGCAGGAAGGGTGATGATGGTGCGTTAATTTGCTTTAGCTGCACGACAATGCTAACAAAGTGCTTGTGGCAGTTTTATCTCTCCACTTAACTCCAAGTCCCTTTCTTCATGGGACTCTGCAGCAATTGAGTGTGATATACAATAGGGATTTCCTCTCCTTTTCCGATCTATAATTTCACCTTTGCGAAAAGAATGTGTAATCGAGCGGTCGATTGGATTACTAAAGCAGTTCGTACGAATTCTTACCCTTCCGATTGAATTTCTTCTCTCCCAAATGGATTGCGCTCATTGTTATAGTTTTGGTGAATGAATGAATGATCTCGGTGTTTGATTGTAAAAAAAAAAACTAAGTACATCAAATATAGTCATATGCATGCATGCATGCATTTTGTTGCAAAATATGTACTCATCATATGCATTAGTTTAACCACATAAATTAGTACTGTCCTTTTGCTCTTGATAAGTTTTTTTTGAACAAAAAAAAACTTGCATTTATAAAACAAACACAATACACAGAGAAACGATTAAAGGGAAATCAGAGAAAAAACACGGCCAACAAGTCGGAGAAAAAAACGGCCAACAAAGCCAAAGAAGAGAGTGCCGGTCAAACAAACCGAAACAAAACTAGAGTAAAAAAAGCAACTAAACAGACAAAACAAAGGGTAGAAGAACGAGATCGAAAAACGGAGAAGCCAGTTTTCATGTGCCTACACTGCATGTCTTTTCGGGTGACACCGAAGTATTTTGGCGGTGAACGTGATGCAACAAGAGCATCCAACAGCAACAAAACGTTCAGATCTAGAATGGCGAAGGCTGAAAGGGCATGGGAAGGCGAGGTGGAACTATGTCGGCGACCGGACCACCATCAGGAGCAGATCTACTCCAAACACGACCTTGCCTGCACAAACGAAGAGAGAATGAGACACAACCACAACAAAAATAAAAACATAAACCCCAACCAAACGAGGACTGGAACCAAATTAAAAAACTTATAAATATATGTTTCTAATCTTTTAAAAACATCTCATCTATTTTTTAAAAAACATAAACCCCAGCCAAATGAGGACTGAAATCAAAACGCCAGCGGTAGAGGAGCCGTCAAACCTCTAGCTGCAGCGAGATAACCACCGAAAATGAGAGTCGGTTCACCGTTCCTTGAAGGAACCGAATCCCCTCAAAACTCCGACGCTAGAGAAGGAGAGAGAGTTCAGAAGGCGATGTCATCTACTTTTAGAGTACAAACGAATCAAAAAAAGAGAAAGACTTATTTGGTCGGAGGAGATTCCACCAGACCACCGACGACAGGTGACCGATAAGAAAGAGCGGCGCAAAATTAAAGATTTTTTTGTAAAGAAAGATGAAAATTGAGAGAAAAGTAAGAAAGATTTTAATTTCTTCTCAAGTGTTGGTTATGGTTTTTTGCTCTTGATAAGTTCAAGGTGGAGGATACATTCGGGCACGTGATCATTAGGGAATGAAGAAAGATAAAGTGAACAATAATCATTGGAGGTACATAAGAGTTGAAAAATGTAAAAGTGGTTTTATTAGATAATTATGTTGAATACGTGTAGATGATTGGTTACATTCAAAATTACTAAAATATGATATTAAATCTTTTGTATGTTATAAGGACAAAAACCATCAGTTTCTTTTTGGTATTTTTTTATGTCATAAAATTAAAAAATTAAATTTTAAATTTTAAATTTTAAAAAATATACTAAATCTTAAATTTTATAAACTCTAAACATAAACTTTAACTCTAAATCTAAATTTTTAGTGTGAAAGTATAAATAAAAATATTAAAAAAGGGCAAGAAATTTGTGTTTTATCGTAATTAAACTCTCGGTTCTTTTGTCGTGCCCCCTACTAGATTCTACTATCCATGGATATTTATCACTTGAATTCCCTTCTTCCTCTGCGTTACTTCTTAAAATTGCATTTAATTATAAAAAAAATGTTTTTATTTATTCTGCTTTTTCGATGGATATTTTACTTAAATAAGTTGTTCTACTTACAGTGAGATGTAAGAAAAACTGAAGTTTAAAGATTTGAGACCTTTTAATTTTAAGTTTTATTGGTATTATAAATTTAATCTTGAGTAATATTTTTTTTTCTTTTGTTTAACAAAATATAGATGGGATTTTTAAAAGATTAGAAACATATATTTATAAGTTTTTTTTTAAAAAAAAATTATTTAATTTTGGTGGATGAGTCTCCCAACAAAAATTTTCTACATGCACAAAGATTTTAACTCGATACCTGCTTAAATGATACCAAGCTATTTACCATTTGGATCAACTTCATTTATTGTGCCTATCTAATTTTTAAATACAATTTACTGTTGAACATATATAAATAACTATTAAAATCAGACCATTTTATTCTAAACAAAACGTGAATTGTAATGTTAAGGGTTATTCTTTACATAATATTTAAATTATTCATAATATATAATTATTAAATTGGAGGTGACTGCCATCAAAAAGCAATTATAAGCGACCACGTTTAAATGTCATCAAACCTTCGATTTCTATATAAAAAAGTCAACTAAATTAAGAAGAAAAAAAACTTATTTTCCTAAACTAATTAAGAAATAAAAGACGAACATTATATTTATGCTATAAATAAATTTTAGTTTTAGCTTTTCTTAGTATTTGATGTAATTTTATAGTAATATTTTTTTATATTTTTATAAAATACACACCTCGTCAAGAACAAAATTAGAATTTGAAATTAATGAAATAAAACATAAATATTTAAAAATGAGAGACAAATTCATAAATAATTTAATTTTTATAAAAAAAGTTAATGGAATGATAAAAGTGTAAAAAAAGTTGGGGTGGAGGGCAATTACTCTTCTTCACTCCCATATAGTTTCGTCATTGTACCTCGTAGATAAATTACTTAAAATCAAATATAGTAAAAATAACAACATTTTAGTTTATTAAAACCACTTTAAGAGTTCATTTAGTTTTTTTTTATGGGAAAAGAATTATTTTGTTTATGTATGAAAGAAAACAGTTCTTTATTATAATTATTCGGCTTTGATTTACGTTTGTCAGTTATTTTTAATAAATTGATCTCTTTTTGTGGTTCGTTTGTCGAAGCAATCAGATCTATTCGTATTTAATTTTTGTTTGAGTCTTTTAAACCTTTTTATTGTATAATCTTTGTATAATTTCAAGTGACAAATTTTTTTGTGTCAATAATTATAAAAAATATCTAAATTATATATTTAGTACATTTATGATTATAAGCCCTTATATAGTTTTAAATATTTTCTCTTTAATAAAACTATACGCTTTTATCAAAAATAAAATAAAAATGAACGATAACTATTACACTGTCCTATTCTGCCGCACCTTATGTCCTTATCAATCGTGCCAACAAATGTTCAACCTTTATTAAATTTAAATAAAAAGGTAATATAATATGAAATTAAGATCCAGTAATAAGTTAAGCACGATGAATTATTCAGTTGTTACAAACAATATTAAATTAATAATTCCATAATTGTTAGATTTACTATTTTATGAACAGCTATTTTAAGGAGCTAGATATCTATATGAGCTTTAAAATGGATATTTAGTTTGAGGAGAAATTTATGGTTTATTTTTAGAATTTTTAATGTGATTTCACTATAATATTTTCAGTTTTTTATTTTCAATAAAATTCATATACATTTAGATAAAAATTATCGAATTATTTCCTAAAAAAATATCATCCTTTTCGCATTAGATTATTGGATTTATGATCTATCTTTTATGAATTATGTTTTAAAATGATTTCTAATATTAAGTTCATATCACTTTATCTCGAAATAGAGGTTAAAATAGTAAAATATTCGAGCTTTGATGCTAATTTAAAATGAATAATATATAAATGATGATATTAAAACTCTTTAAATTTAATTTTTCGTATGATATGACTTTTGAGTTTGTAATTGGAAAAAAAAATCAATCTATGGTTAGAAAATCTCTAGAATTGATTGTGCATAAATATTTATGATTTTAATTTCTTGATGGCTAATTCAAAAGGTCAAATTAGAAAAGGGAGTTCTATGGAAATAGAAGATAAAATATTTAATTTTGAATTTCATCCTTCCATTTTATAAAAATTGAGAAACTGACTCCTAAGTTGATATGTTGGAATTTGATTCTTGTAATTTACAAGAATGGAGAAGTTAATATAGTCGTTACATCAACTTATCTTGCTACACGATGGAACCATGATTAGAAGTTGGGGATTAAACTAACTTTATAATTTTTTCCTTAAAGTATGAGAATTTACAAATTAAAATAAAGGATTAACTCTTCAAGTTTTCTTGATGAGGATCAACTCTTAAGTTTTAATAAACTGGAGGGGTGAGATTCATAATTAGACCAAAATAAAAATAAGAATGAGAAATAAGAGGTCAAAGCAAGTGGCGAATGGGGTTGGGTTGGAATTAGATGTGTTGTTTTATTTTTATTTGTGAAGGGGGAAAAAAAAAAAAAAACTCGAACAGAAAAGCGAGAAAGAAAAGAAACAGAGAAACATGTGCTGTGAAACGAAAAGCTGAGATAACAAGACTGCAGCCAAACAATAACCAAAGCTCAAATCTCAATCCTTTTAATCAAACAAAAAATTATCGGAAAAGGCCTACTTTGTTTGTCAGCTCGTTTATCTTCGACCTCCTTTTCGTCTCGTCCCCTTTATCATCTGATATCTTTAGATATGAGGCCTTCTGATTTGTTTCGCAAAGGTATAATTTATTGGATCTCTTGATTTTTTTAATCTTTCTTTCTTCGTTATGTTTATTACAAAATTTCCCCCTTTTTTGTGGATTGACTTGAGATCTCAAAAACTTTGTGCCTTGGATAATGAAAGATTGTAGATTTGACTTATACTGCCTTTTCGTTTTAATTGTTCGTTTAGCTATATGGCTAGAAAGGCTTGATTTTTTTTATTAGGGTTTTTAATTAAATGAGCTTACTGTTTAATTTTGACTTGAGTATTTCGTCATTTCCTTTTCTCTTCAGGTTTAAATCTTGTTGATAGTGGAATTCAAGGTTTTGAACTGTATATTGGAATAATTTTGGTTTATTAAATGAAAATCTTGCTATTAACTTATAGTATCTGGGCTTAATTGTTAAAGTTATTTATATAGGAGGCTGTGAGTTTCATTCGGTTGTTAATTAATCATAGCACTATGTTTCATTCAAAGCAATGGATTTTGCATGCATAAGAGTCAAATATGGTTAATATTTCATTTTATTTTAGTCTGTCACGGTTCTTCATCATCAGGATATTCATGGAAATTATTAACATAAAAGCTTCTAGAAAGAGGACATTTTTTTGTTGTTAATTTCATTCTATATTTGGTTATTGAGTTATTTTCTGCTCAGGATTGATTTTGTACACGTGTGTTTGTCTTCAATTTTAGATTCTATTGTAAGTTTGACTGATTAATATCGTGAAATGATGGATGGTTTTGCAGGTTTCGGTTAGAGTTTAGCAAAACTGGATCGTTTATCTTCTGCATCAGTTTCCTTTATATAACATAGAATATACTTTTATCCATTTAAGCAAAGAATGAGCTTGTCCAAGAAAGGGACCCAAATTAGTGACACAAAACTAAATACCCCTGGCAAGGTAACAACTCTGAATCCCAATGCAGCCGAGTTCGTTCCCTTTTCTCTTAGGTCACCGTCTTCATCAGGAAGCATCCGAGTCGCTGCTGCAACAGCAACATTTGCTACTTCTGGTTCTGTAGGGAAAGCAGTGCTTGATCGGTCTGGATCTTCTGTTTCAAATAATTCTGAGGACGAGGCTCATCAGTTCTGGCAACACCAGCTCCCTGATGACATTACTCCGGACTTTAAGGTTATTAACGAAGATGGCTCTCAAGGAATTGAGGCTGGGAATCTCTCCTTAGAAGGGTTGTCCTTGCATGATGGTAGCAACGCCTCTAGGTTTCCTATTGGCATTGGATATGTATTTGATGATCAGCAGGAACTACTGCATCACTATGGTAATGGCAATAACATAGCTGAAAACGTGAGATACCCTTCTTATTGAGAGGATCCTATTTCAGCTAGTTTTTTGAACCTGCCACTCAAACCTTGGGACAAGCAGCTTATTAACAATGATCAGCCAATTGGCAACGGGAGGGAGGGACAACCATATAATGGAAATTCTAGACATGCATTTATCAGTGATATTTTGGGTGAGCACACAAACATATGATACTGAAATGAGTCATGTGGATTTTTTGGCTTCTCAATTCCCTGGATTTGCTGCTGAAAGCCTTGCTGAAGTTTATTTTGCCAATGGTTGTGACTTAAATCTGACTATAGAGATGCTCACACAGCTTGAGGTGAGTGGTCCTTAACTTTGTTTTTTGGTCCAAGTGCTTGCATCTTCCCTTTTTGTTCAAGTACCGATGCAACAGTTATTTACAGTTTACACCTTCAAGTTATATGTAGATATTTTTATCTTATGATTATCTTATTATTAGATAATTATATTATTTTCGCAATATCAATTGCTAGAATGTTGCAGAATCAGTAAAGGGTCTATGATCAAAATCTGGATGTGGAATTGTTTTTAAAAGTTTTTCTTATTCCTTTATTTTCATTGCAATTGCTTCTCACCTTTTTCTTATGTTGTACTTATGGGTAGGCCTGTAAACGAACCGAACAAACACAAACGAGGGTGTGTTCATGTTCGTTCGTTTAACTTTAACCGAACAAATGAACGAACATGAACATAAACGAACACAAAATTTCTTGTTCGTGTTCGTTCGTTAAGGAATGTAGCTTGTTCATATTCGTTCTTTAAGGAATGTAGCTTGTTCATGTTCGTTCGTTAAGGAATGTAGCTTGTTCGTGTTTCGTTTATTAAAATGATAAACGAACACAAATGAACGTAAACGAACATAAATAACATATATATTATGTTAAATATTTAATATTTTAGGTTAGTTCGATTAATTTAGTTAATTAACTAATTTTAAACCGAATTATTTGATAATTAAAATTTGAAAAAACTCTTAATCATTAGTCGAAATCTAAAATTATCTAATTTTTTTACTTGCCTCTATCTAACGATCACCCCTAGACATATGTGAATAAATTTAAACGAACATAAATGAACATAAACGAACGGTTTACCGAACGTTCACGAACATAAATGAACGAACGAACCCTTTGTTCGTGTTCGTTCATTTAATTAAACGAACAAAACATCTTGTTCATGTTCATTTGTTTAATAAATAAACGAACATAAACGAACTTTTCGCCGAACGGTTCATGAACGGTTCGCTGAACGTTCGGTTCGTTTACAACCCTACTTATGGGATCTTGGGAATCTGCTGTGGATGACATTGATGGTAATGGTTTGGATGCTAACTGTAGTTTGACAGGGAAAAGCCGACTCCTCAAAGTTTTGAGGTGACACAAGTCAACCAGAGTCTTGTGTGCATTGACTCGCGCTTATAATATCCTGGTGTCCTGGCACATAGAGAGTTTTCTTTAGGGTTTTCTTCTTCTTTTTGCGGTTCTGAGGTTTTGTTTTTGGCTCACAATTTTCTAGCATCTTCCAAGTTCTTTTTCTGGAGTTTTTGTTGTATGTTTTGTTCCTTTCGATTTGTACGTTGACTCTAGCTTATAATGTCCTGGTGGCCTGGTACAGAGAGAATTTTTTTTTTAGGATATTCTTCTTTCTTGCAGTTATATCTTCTAAGTTTTTGTTTTTGGCTCACAATTTTCTAGCATCCTCAATTTTTTTCCTGGAGTTTTGTTGTATTTATGTTCCTTTCAACTGTATTAAATCTTTTAGCATTCCGTGAGTCTTTTCGATCCTTATTGCAGCTTCAGGTTGATGGTGGTTTCAACCAGAACCTGAATTCAAAGACATTTTCAGCTCCCAATCTGAGTACTATGGACTTTCCCGCACTTACTGTGTCAGACAGTCAGAGTGGTCCTTCAAAATATTCAGGGGATGATCAACATAATGCCAGTCCCTATCGATCTTCTGACAAGGACAATCTGCTTATGTTCAAATCCAGTTCATCCCTTCCAACTAGAGGTGCCATAGATTTTGCATCAGCTGTCAGGAAAATGGCATCTCAAGATTCTGGAATGTGGAAGTATGATAGAAATGGTTCTCCTGATTCAACTATTGAGTCAAGTAGAACTTCTAATGGCTCTACTAATTCCTACAGTGCATCTGGAAGAGGGGTGTATGCTAATAGGTTTCAGAGTCGTGGTTCAGCTCGTTCGGCACCTGTTTGGCTTGAAACTGGAGATGCAGTGGGTAATATTCTGCTCTTAATAAAATTTGCGCATTTATAGAGCCTAGTGGGAGAAATAGATCCTCTGTGCACATCTATTTGCTTTAACATTATTGAGCTGGCAGCAAATTTATACTCTGAACTACGGGAGGAAGCTCGAGACCATGCACGTTTACGGAATGCTTATTTTGAACAGGTATTTCACTGTAATTTTTTTCTTCATATATTGAAACTGCTCCGTTTATAGGTTCTACTTTTTGTTAGCAAGCAAGCAAATTTTGAGCATGTGTTCTAATTGCTCAACCGCCCGTTTCCCTATTTATTTGTGCCCCATTTTGCAACCCTGGGAAATGAGTTTACTTTTTTTTTAGTCCTTTCCTTACAATTTTTTCTTATATCAGTCTGCAACACCAGCAGTACCCCCCCCAAAAAAAAGAAAAAGAAAAAAGAAGCTTCAAAATCTGCAACGAGCATGTTTTTTATGAGTGGCCATTGTTTTCCAAAGTTAATGCAATGCAACTATACAAAACTCAGAGTGCATCAATTATTAGACTGGTAGAAGGCAAGTTTCTATGGTTGACCTGTGCCAGATCTTGCACATGAAGTTTGCTGTTCATTGATGATCTCTCGCTCATTCTTTCTTTCTTTCTACCCTCCTGAACTAAAGTCCACACTACTTACCCATATTTTTAAGTGATGGTACTTTCTTGTATATTTAACATAGGCACGTCAAGCATTTCTCATTGGCAACAAGGCTCTAGCAAAGGAGCTTAGTGTGAAAGGGCAAATGTACAATATGCATATGAAGGCAGCACATGGAAAAGCTCAGGAATCTATATATCAACAGAGGTTTGTCATTTCTTTCCGGTTGCAGTTGGTCCCTTGACAGGGAGGTTTAAAGGCTTCAAGCAATTCTTCTCTTGCTACTACTACTACAACAACTATTATGATTGCTTTTAACATCTGTTGATCAATGGGTATTTTTCTGTTGGAGAATAAAAGCATTAGTTATTATTTATCCGATTAAGTATAGTTAGTTTGTATGCCTCTCTTCTACTACTACCACCCATCCTTTCTCCTTTCACTATATGTCCATCTTTCATGCTCACAGGTCTGATGCCTAATATATCTGAGTTTGTCGGTTCTGAATCCTGGTTGTTAGTTCTTTCCAGTAATTGAAACTTGTGTTCATTAACTTGGTTGGCTCATTACTAAATGTTCTTGTTTGATTGTTTACAAACTATAATAATATAGGAACCCAGTTCCTCTAAAGAATTTCAGAGGACAGGAGCGGATGATAGACCTGCATGGATTGCATGTTAGTGAAGCCCTTCATATGCTGAAGAATGAACTGTCAATGCTGAGGAGCGTAGCACGGGCGGCAGATCAGCGCCTGCAGGTATACATATGTGTTGGAACTGGCCACCATACTAGGGGTTCTCGTACTCCAGCAAGACTTCCAGTTGCCGTACAACGTTATCTTCTTGAAGAAGAAGGCCTTGACTATTCAGAACCACAGCCAGGGCTGCTTCGAGTTGTGATATATTGAAACCATGGACTTGACTGAGTTGAGGTATAGGAGTTTTTGACACCACAGTAAAAAAACCATCAAGTCAT